>KV428034.1:0-189194 GCA_001632355.1 Sistotremastrum suecicum HHB10207 ss-3 | reverse complement strand
CTAACCGCTAACCTAACCGCTAACCTAACCGCTAACCGCTAACCTAACCGCTAACCTAACCGCTAACCTAACCGCTAACCTAACCGCTAACCTAACCACTAACCTAAGACTGGGTAGACGAACATTCCAAAGCTCATAGTGGTAGACCACTTATATAGCAAGATGTCATTTGGAGACGATCCGTTATCTTCGCCATTCATGTTCCGGACCAGGAGCTACCCCCTAGCATTTCACATGAAAGCGATACCTCGGACGCTCGAATATAGAAACGGAGGAACGAGAGAACCCTTCGGCGTCTCACGCGAGACGATTAGAAGCCAAAGCCGACAAGTCCGGATCACATCACGATTTGTTAAACTTTAGCGTCAGCGGCAAGACATTCACTTGGACAAGACACATGAAGAGATACTGTCCCCGATATATACCACTCGAAAGTCTGCAGCGGTGTTGAGCCAGGCATGACACTTGGAGACCGAGATTTGACGGAAATAACGAGTATTGACGAAGAATGCGAAAGAAGCATGATCCGAGCTTGAGGCTAGCATACTGGAATCATAGAAATTCCATTTGAGGAGACACAGGTCAGCCATTCGAGAATTCTCGTCATCTAGGCCTCCGGCATGGATCGGCAGATAGAAGAGTGGAACATAGTCAGAACCAAATATTGTAGATAGTCATTTTCCGCAGGCTGATGCAATCGGTCCCCGACCCTGTTTCTTTATCCAGCTAGCGAGCCAGTCTTTGGAGTGGACCCTCGATACGTCTATCATTGTGCATACGAGGAGCAGTAGCCCAGAGAAGGAATTTCGACATGATCGGAGACAAGCATATCCGAGGTCGAGTCCGGATGAGCCGCGATGGATGACATTGGATCATCCGTGAATCGGATACAGCGGATCAGCAGGGTGCTGTGAGAGATGATTCCCCTCTATCTTCTCGCTGAACTGGACACTTGTCATTCCGGACAGCACTAAGAACTGACAAATCGATGCCGGGTGTCGAATCAGCAAGTCTTGACGCAATGAGATCAAGTTTCTGGTCAAGTAATTAAATACTCCAGAGTCGGTACCAGGATTGTCTTCAGGGATTGCATGTAAAAAGATGAATTCGGCTTGTGAGAGACCTAATCGCGTATTGGCATGAACCAGACGTGTGAGAAGCTTTGAGCGCCGACGGCGTCAAGTTTAGGACTCCGCCGCTTCCCGGACGAAAGTCAAGCATCGACCACGTCTTCGTCGTTCTGATCGACCGTGGAGGCCTGCTCCTTCCCTCACTTACAAAATTTTCCTCAAATACTCTCCGTATCTTTTCTCCTATCCCTCTGTACCGCGGCGGGCTGAATACCGTGAACGCAAGTTCGTGTAAATTACGATTATCGTGTTGTTTCGGGTTTCGTTGAGAGGCTGTAGACATCGATGATGAGGACAAGGCCGGAGCACGAACGACTCGAATTTCAAGCCTCCCAGGTGCGGCAATACCTTTTAATCAGCGAACCATCGACTCTGACTCGTCAGCAGCGAATTCTGAGTCTCAGTGAGAGATGCTACAGCTCTCGAGAACGTTATGCAAGTCTCGTCTCTCGCTCCGCTTGTAAGAGTTCATCGTACCTCAAAATGTCCACGCCAACCTATCTTCCTACCGCAGTAATCCCAGATTTACGACTTTCCAATGACTCCCGATGGAGACGTGCGAGAATTGTACCATCAATACGCACACTTTTAACACTTCCTTCGTAACAGGTCACCCATATTTGGCACTCTGACTGGCAGATCCCCAACATCCTCTTCATTCTCAATCGGAATCCGGTCATCGCAAATGGGGTCCTTCAAGTGACGTGTTCGTTTAATCTAATTATTTCACACGTAGTGCTCATACCCCATCAGATACGATACGATGATGATGTCTGCGACCAACTCCTCAGTAAGTATCCTCCTATCATTCATGTGAGCATGATTGAAACGATGTTCAGGGATATGAAATATTGCTACCGGCGATCATCTCGATGTCGTTCGTATGCCTCATTATATATAGGAACCTGAACATTTTCGTTGATATTGCTCCAGCGATTTTGTTCCTGAATGGTTTATCCGTATATAGAATCAGTCACACCGTATACTCCAACATCGGCTCTCTCACTGGCTTTTGCGCTATCGGCGCCGTAGTCATCGTCAACATCTAATCAAGTGTAAGTATCATTATAGTCAGTGTTAATATCCCCGTGTAACTGAGCATATAATAGGAACGTCCACTTATGTTCGTCGATGTATATCGACTCATTTTCATAGCACCTTCCGCCACCATCCTCGTCCTTTACTTGGCGATCGTAGGTTCTATCCTCAAGATGGCGTTGATTCCAGAACTTTACGATAACGGTTGATAGCCTGACAGTCTCATTCTCTCTGATCCCGTATTCACAATCGACTCAACTATTGTCTCTGGCATCCTAATACACGCCCGCTCCGCCCCGAGAAACCTTCACCTGCAAGTCAAATCCAACCATCCTCGCATCCTCGCATCCTCGGGACTTTCTTGAACAGTTATATTGAGTGAAGATATGAGCGGAAGTGACATAGTTGTGAGAACCAAGAGAATTGCCTGCGAAGAGGGCGTATAGCAGGTGCTCGAGAGAATGGCCGTGATCACGTTGAAAATAGGCGCGCATAACGTCCGCGTCATGGACTATCGCGAGGCTTTCCATTCGTTGAGAATTTGTACAGCCATTCAGACGCGCTCCAAGGGCAATACCATTCTAAACGATACACGAACAATCCAAATTCTTTGACATTGAGGGCCCATTCACTCATACGCAACTTCGCGACACCCAAGAAACAAGTTCTCCAGGTCAATTCTCTGATACAGTATTCAAATATTCATGACGCACGATGCAAGGACGAAGCATTTTTATTCGGACAGACAGATATGCACAATAAAGAGTTGTGGGGTACGATATGCGAGAGTGAATGTAGTCTAAATCAATCAACTAAATTCGAACAGATAATACGAAATGGCCGTATCAAGAATTTAATGAACGCGAATCTTCTTAGGTTCAGCGTCTGTGGTAATGCCGTTGCTCGTAACTCTCTTGTGGCCATTCACACCGTTCGTTCCATTCGCGATTTTGACGCCATTCGCTTCCGCGAAGTATTCCTTGGAACCGGTAGGATCGGCTTTCATCGTCTTCTGGCCTTCCTGCCAGTTTGCGGGACAAACTTCACCGAATTCGTCGGTGAACTGGAAAGCCTTCAAGAGGCGAAGGGTCTCGTCGACTGAACGGCCGACAGGGAGATCGTTGATCGTAGATTGACTGAGGAGATGATATATATATATGAGATGCCTGATGAGATGTCGACGAAACTCGTACCGAAGAGTACCCTTAGGGTCTATGAGGAACAGTCCTCTCAAGGCGACTCCCTCTTCTTCTATGAGCACACCATAGTCCCTCGATATTGTGAGAGTCTTGTCAGCGACGAGAGGAAGTTGGAGGTTGGGTCCGAGACCTCCTTCCTTGCGAGGTTGCAGGGACCATGCGAGATGAGAGAAGTGAGAGTCGGTAGAGATGCCGAGGACTACGGCGTTGTGTTGAGCGAAGATGGGAAGAGCGTCATTGAAAGCAAGGATTTCGGTCGGACAGACGAAAGTGAAGTCTCTGCAACAGGATATAATCAGGGTCGTCGATCAGTCATGATGAGAAGCGATATACAAAGGATAGAACAAGAGAATAACCCTGAAACGCGTCAGCCATGAAGTGCGTAGGGATTGAATGAAGGGCTCACCATTTCCCAAGATAATCAGACAACGCGACGTCTTTGAATTCCCCATCGATTACGGTGGTTGCCTTGAAAGCAGGAGCAGGCTTTTGGATGATAGCGGGCATGGTTTTCGTCTAATGGATAAGGAAAGGAAAGGTAGAGAAACCGAGATCAAGAGTCTAAGCGTCTAGGGAGGTGATGGTGGTTCGAGACGAAGAGTAAAAGGAACCGCTAACGAATGATTCCATATCCCCGTTCTAGAAAATTTGGGGCGCGTCTGGGCGCCGGCGACGCTTCTAATTTTGGCCGAATGAGTCCGTCTTTGACCGTATATTCCGAGCGCTGTCGGCGATCATGACGAAGATTCGTAAACGTTTGCGCCATGGTCGTCACCCAATTCAGTGTCAATGAGCCTGTTTGGATAGCCTTTTTGACTTTCAAGCCGTGCCTGAGAAAGGAAGCCGAAGCCGAGAGACGTGGCATCCACGCGGCAAGTCACTATTTCCGGATATTTTCCGCCTTCCGATCCTAGATTATAATTCTTAAGCGCTTGTCAAGGCCTCTTTGGTGTAGTGGTATCATGTTTGTCTTGTAAACAAAAGGTCGCTAGTTCAACCCTGGCAGGAGGCACATATTTTACGCTTTCGTGAGCCTTCATTGTTGTTTTATCAGCTCCCGGATGCATCGGATTTTTTTTTTGTGTAAATTTTGAATAGCATGGTTGTGTTATAAGATATCATGACAGTATATGCCCCATCATCTTAGGTTCGGCTCATCGGCTTTTTCTGTGGTTTCTGTCAGTAAACAATATCTGAACGCTGTTTATAGCATGTCATATGGAGAGAATGAATCAACGCCCGCTCTGAGACGGTTTCCTGATCTTTGAGCGTCAGCATCGCAGCAGCGTGCTTCTCGGACGATCTGCACTGCTGGCAATCATTTCACTTCGCTCGCGGTGGTCGCTGATGTGTTTAGGTTGAGAGTTGAAATCATTCTATGGGTCTTGTACAGTTGTACTACGCTGATGCATCGCAACTCCGAGTCCGAATCATTGGGTATCCCTCGTATATAGCCATTCCTCATCGATCTCGTTCCATGAGGCCACTTCATCAAAACCACCGAGCCCTATGTCGGTCTCACGGTGAGTCCTCGTTTCCCTCGCCACGAGGATGATTCACCCGGTTCTATCGATACGTAAGGCATGTCCCGATGACTTCTTAAACACGATGTTGAACACGTTTCGGGGGCAGAGCATATATGGCTAAGGTTCGCCTCGCGGTCGATCATGTATCATGCATCATGTCTCGCAACTCTTTGGCGCTCAACGCGCCCTGGGCTAAGTTCTTTATTTCGAACTTTCCTGCAACGTGACCGGAGAAGAGGATCAATCGCTCTGATAGCATAGGCAAACAATTTCAATATGATTCGACTTTCGGTGTAGAACATAAATGTACACGACAATTCTAACATCGACAAAGAGACTATTTATTTCACTGACCTAGTTAGCTTTAGACTTGGATGCGACCTTACCGAGCGGAGTCTTGGTCATAACGGACAAGACTTCGAACAGAACCTGAAAGAAAGGCGTCAATATAGATTCCGATACAATGAATTTATCCAAACTTACATCTGCGGCCGCCATTGTCGTCAGTTCTGCATTCGTATCATACGCTGGAGCGACTTCGACGATATCAGCGGAGACAATGTGAAGTCCATCGAGACCTCTCAGGATAGCACGGAGTTCTCTAGTGGACCATCCGCCAGTTTCAGGCGTTCCAGTAGCGGGAGCGAACGCAGGATCGATAGAATCAATCTAGGAATGAGGTCAAATCATCTTATCCATTGAATCGAAACCAATTTGCTTACGTCAATGGAAAGATAAACGGGCATGTCGCCGACGGTTTCTCGAATCTTCTTGATGATTCCATCGACACCTGAGACACGATCGTAAGAAAGAGATTTGACGAAGCATGAAATGATTTCATACCAATAGTATCGATCTCCCTAGCTTCGATACGCTTGAAGCCAGCATTGTCGTCATTTTCGTAGTCGGCAGGCCCAGAAAGAGTGGTCCGGATCGCGCCATGCTGTTAAATCTTAAACTAGGATCAAGAATTCACGGACAACGATAGAAGGGGAAGGGGAGGGGGCAGAAGGAAACTGAACACTTGCAATTGACGATCCATTCTTAATCAACCCTTCTTGACTGGCCCAATAAAAGTATGTACCGTGATTAATAGCAGCCTGATCGCTCGGAGCGCCGCCGAATACGGAAGGCTTCCAGCTACAGTACCATATTAGTAATCATAAACAATGCTTGACATGCAGCTTACGTATCGAGATGACTGTCGAAGTGAATCACGGATATGGGTCCGTACGCAGAGTAGATGGAACGAAGAAGAGGAAGGACGATGGTATGGTCGCCACCGAGAGTGATGACTCTTGGGTGATGCTTTCCATCGATGGAAATAGGAACCAAGGGTTCTCCAGTGACCGAGTCGTTACCGAGAGGAGAAAATGTAGGTCGCTGAATGAGCGTCTTGTGACCTTGTTCGATCTGTTTGATAGCGAAGTGATTGTCGTAGGGCGTAACAGGAATATCGCCACAGTCGACAATCTTCTGACCAGACAGGAAAGGATTCGTTTCGAGGGGAACGTTGTATCCGCCGTAAAGGGTAAGACGACGAGACCCAGCACGAATTCCGGCGGGACCAAATCTTGCGCCAGGACGATAGGATGTTCCAGTGTCGAATGGAGCACCGAGGAACGCAATGTCGAAGGCTTCGGAAGAGCCTTTCGGGGAGAGGCATTGGACCCAGGGAAGCCGGGCGAAGGTAGTAATGCCGGAAAAAATGGAGTCAGCGGTCACTGTAAGGTGAAAGGCTCAGCACGAGGTTGTTGGGTCGACTGCATTAGGGACACACCATCGCCGTCACCCGGGTATTGGGCTTGATATGGATATTTGACGTAACCCAAAGGTATCTGCTCATCGTGATGATGATCATGGTGAGCATCTTGTGCACAGAGCACTACAGGAAGAGCAATGGCGACGAATGCGAGGTGAAGATGCATTGGTGTGACGACGAGTGGAAGTGGGACGTTGTGAGATAAGGGGGATGCGATATCGCACTTGGCAAGATATAACCAGCCAGAATGAGCAACGAGGCGTTCCGCGCCTAATAAGACATCGGGACGGAGAAGGAGATGACGAGGGAAAAATCGTACCGTTTGCAGGCAGGTGACCGATGAATCGTGCGATGAACTGAACGCATGTCTATCGGATAAATGATATAGATTGCTATTGGAGGGAATAGCATGGCTTCTAGATAAGACGTAGGCTGGAGTGAATGAAATCGGAGATCGAGGGGCAAGAAACGTGTAGAGATCTGGATTCTAAAGGCCTGGAGGCACTTGATAAGGCGCTTGGGAAGACGCAGACGGGATGGATGTACGTACAATTACACAGCGTGGTACCGCCTGGAGGACCGATAAGCCGTAATTTGTCGCTGATCAGGATAAGAAAAATCTCATCGCCGGAGATTTTTCACGAATCTTGGAGCCAGATTTATGACAAGGGTAAATAATGGATGCGCAGGCTTCCTGAAGACGACCCTTCGCGTGCAAGCACAGAGGATCGACACTAAGGGATACCTGGCACTATAAACCCTTCATCATCATCAGCCAATCGAACCACAATGTCCAAGGCTCCAAATGAGACGACTCACCTCCTGGCGGAAAATCCGGCCGACCAGGACCGATATTTTTCGGGAGATCGCGCAAGTCCTGCGGCGACCTTAATCGATGATCCGGAATCTTCGTCCTCAACGACAGAGACAGCGACAGGACCTTTCGAACCAACCCCAGCGAAATCACCAAGTTTATTGGCGGAGACTGGAGCAACATTTCTGTCTTCAGCGCCTGTGATCCTAGGTAAGGCAACTCCGATTACGCCCGACGAAAATTTTGTCTCAGTCCGACGTTGCGCTCTAGCCTATGCCTTGCAGAACTCGATACAGACGGCCTCGGTCCTCATCGTTGGAAGATTAGGTCAGGATGAATTGTCGGCGGCTGCATTTTCAATGATGCTGGCCATGGTAACGGGTGAGTCTGCTTTATCGGTTGCATCCCGTACGGTTGACTGACGAGCCTACAGGGTGGTGTGTTGCACTGGGAGGAACAACAGCACTCGATACTCTAGGATCTGCATCTTTCACATCTCCAACGACACCACGGACCGCTGTCTCTGCTCACCTACAACGCTGTATTGTGATCCTGCACGTGCTGCTAATTCCCGTTATCTTCCTATGGGTCTTTTCGGCACCAGTCCTACGACTTTTAGGCCAAGAAGAACAACTATGCGTGGATGTTCAAAGATTTCTCAGAGTGCTGATAGTGGGGGCGCCCGGGTACATCTGCTTCGAGAGTTTAAAGAAATATTTGCAGTGTCAAGGTGCGGTATCAATCGCCGTGCTTCGGATTAGCAATCAGCTCACATTGAATTCCTCTCAGGCATCTTACAGCTCTCTACCATCATCCTAGTCTTCACCTCGCCCATCAACATCGGCCTCAACTACGTCCTCGTCCACTACACGGCTTTAGGGTTCTTAGGCTCTCCGCTAGCTATCTCGATTACGTACTGGATCTCGTTCTTCGCTCTAGCCTTCTGTTCAGCTTTTTCCCCGCAACACAAAGCTAACGGTACTTGGGGTGGACTCCTTCCGATCGGGACGCTCTTAGCATGGCGACCTTGCTGGGAATTCGTCAAGTTAGCCATTCCCGGCATCATCATGGTCGGAACCGAATGGTGGGCCTTCGAAATCGTCGCTATCGCTGCTGGTCGTCTTGGATCTCTACCACTTGCAGCCCAGAGTGTTATAATGACGACCGATCAAGTGCTCAACACCATTCCCTTCGGCATCGGTCGGCATCTCAATTTTTTCGATTCTCATCGGTTCTAACGTTTCAATATCTAGGAGTCGCTGCTTCTCAGCGTGTCGGCAACGCTATCGGTGCTGAAGATGCGAAAAGTGCTAGCAGAGCCGGACATGCTGCTGCGCTCCTTTCTGTGATTTTGGGCGCCCTCATCATGACCATCATGATTGCGACGAAAGACGTAAGCTTCGTTTTTTGAAGGAAACGTATCATACTAACAAATTAATAGGTATTCGGATATCTATTCAGTGACGAAGTCGATGTGGTCAGACTAGTATCGGTGGTAATGCCTCTCGTAGCCTCATTCCAGGTTAGTCCTTCGCATTTGTAGTTCGAATTACTCGCATCTAAATCGGTCATCTCAGATCGCCGATGGCTTGGCAGGATCCTGTGGAGGGACCCTACGTGGACAAGGTACTCCTCACACGACCTCAATATACTTCCCAATGCTAATCAACGGTTCAGGTCGCCAACATCTAGGTGCAATATTCAACATCGTGGCGTATTACGTCATAGCCCTCCCTCTCGGTATCTTCCTCGCCTTCAAGCGCTCGCAGGGACTTTACGGTCTTTGGGTGGGACAAGTAGTCGCCCTCTACCTCGTCGGAGCAAGTGAATACGCCGTCGTATGGTTATGGACAAATTGGGAAGGGGAGGTTGACAGGGGAAGAATGCGAGCGGCTATTGAGGACGCTGTCAGGAAAGTTCCGGTGGGAGTTAGTCTTGGAGCTAGCGCGTAGGGTGGGGCATCGCGTACGCGGTGTCTTCGAAGGACTGCGCCTCGGACAGAAGAAGTATAGAAGCATTGCATTGGGAACGTGTAGATTAGACATTCGCTTGCACAGGCGCTGGATCTTGGTGTTCCAGAATCACATGCTAACGTCGTCCTCGTGCCCGTCTCCCTCTCTCAGTGAGGATTCTCGTCGTATAGTAAGGGCTTGAAACATTACTCCCCACCTGGAATCGTGTGTTGTCCTAGTTTAGTAGTACACTCAATCCGAGAATGTGTCGCTTCACCGCCAAGCCAATAACTTCGAAGAAATTAGATCGAATACATCAATGACGTGAGAGAGCCGCAAGCTATAGCTCCCAGTATGTGTGTATAGCTCCAAGTTCCCACTTGTCGTATGACCAAACCAACTGAATGTGATTCCATATAGACAACAAGCGCGGACGATACCATTGAAACAGACATAGACACGATCCGGAAATCGGATGAGCAATAACTAACTATACGGATGGGAGAAACCTTTGACAAGGTGACTGGAAATGGGAATGGAGTATCTTGATACAGAATGTTACTAATCATGCAGCATGCTGTCGACATAGATTAGGTGATTGGCCAATCAGAACATATTCGATACAGAGTCGCGAAACCCCCTTTGTAATGAATTCTGCTTTGCATGTGAACCCGCAGTTTTGCGGCCCGAGATCTCGAAGACTCGTCGGAGAGATTGACCGTGGGAAAACTCATTTCGTTCCGCCGACCACGACGTTCTCTAATGACTCGCCGTTCAGCCAACGAGAATTGTTACCGTCATAAAGCATCCAGTAATCAACAACGATTCTTGCCTTACGGCACCACAAGGATGCACTGTCTCAGTCGCACAGGTGCTTGAGGCCGAGCTAGCCCGAACGAGGATCGTCAAGGATCGACCATTTAATCGAAAAGTCGACAAAACCGTCCTGTAGACCCTGCCCTGACTGTTACAGCATTCATTATCAATTACAAATCACATTGATGGTTTCGTCCTTTGCGCCGACCTTATTGTTCAGCAGAAGACCAATGATGATTCATGTTCTCCCATGCTGCTATTGAGAAGTTGGTCGACGCGTCACCCAGGTCCCAAGGTAGCCGTCTAGCATCGCTTCACATCGTTATATATATACTCAGCCAGCGGTCAGGTTGTCCCAGCGCATTACTAGTAATTGCAGTCGCCGCGAACGAGTCATGTCAGCAGCAAGCAAAGCTCCCATTACTCTGTACACTGCTCCAACCGCAAATGGGTTCGCAGTATCTATCCTACTCGATGAATTGAAGGTTAGTTGCTTATCCGCGGATCTTGAGCTACCACACTGACCGTCATTATTGAGACGATATACGGGGGCCCTGATTACGAGTACTTCACATCATTGTCGACGTCAGTAAGTCTCCCGAGCTGACTTCTGAGCCAGAGTGATCAAGATGAGTATCAGAGATCAAGATTTTGGCGTGAAACACAATCAAGTAAAGAATGACTGGTTCATCAAAGTAAGCGATTCTATTGCTAGAGAATGTGCGAATCTAATGTAAGAGCTCTCATATTTTTCGCAGCTGAATCCCAACGGTCGTATTCCTACGATCGTCCACGATGGATTTTCCGTCTTTGAAACATCAGCAATAATACTCTACCTTGCAGCTCAATTCGACAAGGAGTGCAAATTTTCGTCGGATCCCAGCGACACCTTGAAGTACAGCGAAGAGCTTCAGTGGCTTTTCTTTGCTGTACGTTCAATTATCATAGCTGGAGAATTACGTGGATGATAATCAACGGATTCATAGCATGGGGGGATCGGTCCGATGGAAGGACAAGGTGCGTGACGAATGTCATGTTTGTAAAGAGATAGGCACTAACTCGCTCAGCCAGCTCTCCATTTCATCAAATGGGCCCCTGAAGATATGTATGTCGCTTTAGAGGCTCTTATCCTCGAGTTAAAACACTGAGAATTCTTATTACTTGACGAACTCTAGACCCTACGCCCAGAAACGTTATTTGGACGAAACCAAGCGCTTGTTCGGCGTGCTCGAAATACGACTTCGGGACCGCGATTACTTGACAGGCCCCGGGCGGGGAAGGTTTGCTCTGGCTGACATGAAAGCGTTTCCTTGGGTCTTTGGTGGTGCTAGACCGCATCTTCTGAACGTCGATCTCACTGAATGGCCTGCTGTTAAGGTGCGAGATTACATGGTGGGTGAGGATAATTCATTGATCTGATGTTGTATTCTCAGGCCTGGGTCAATCGGATTGCGGAGCGACCCGCGGTCCAATCGGGCTCCACTGTTGCCACTACTGGCGATATCGTTTAGAATATTTCGCGACATGAAAGTTACAAAGTTAGTATACGAAATTGGTTCTCACGATGATGTTTCCTCTGGTCCTGCAATGCGTTGAGCAAAGACATTGAATGCGAATATTGACGAAGCCTTGTAAGTTAGACTGAAAAAGATGCAGCGGATGTGGTGAGCAGACAATATTATGAGACAAACTTTCTTTCGAGATTTGAGCATTATTATCTCGCTGCTAATAGTCACTGTGGGAACGCTGTGGCGGCAACATGGAATTGAACGAGAAGTACATCGAAATCGAAGCATGAGCAGAGTAACGAGAAGTAGAAGAACTGCAAATGCGATATCATACGGTATCATTCTTCGTCAATTTCGAACAACATCGTGTCCACTGTTCACCAAACTCAAAGCGATCAAAGTTCAATGTAATAGGACGTGCCCCAATCAACCTGCTGGAGAGACCCCAAAGGAAGGTGGGACGATAGCTCGGAGGGACCCAGAAAAGGACTTTCATCGGATGTTCATCAGCATAAACCCAGCCGTCTTGAGAAATTCGAGGAAAAGATTTTCTCAATTCAAAATCTGAGCTTGTGTTATTTGATGATTTCCATGTGGTGTCCCAGACGCGTATGATCCCCTCGAACGCAGAGGATATAATCCGATCTTCGTTTCCCAAAAAATCAGCCCATGTCACAACTCCAGTATGACCTTCCCACGGAATTCCGATTAATTGCCCGGTTGATACATCCCATAATCGGATAGCATGATCACCTCCACCTGACAGCAGACGCTTGCCGTCGGATGAAAAAGACAATGAACATACGATATCCGCTCCATGGTTCAAGGTCGGATACCCGTCGCAAGATAAGGTGTCGGAATCCCATAGACGGATTACTCCATCTATTGAACCCGAGGCAACGAGATTCGAAATAGACGCCACTCCCAAGGCAAAAACAGCCATTTCATGGAACGTGAGCGGACCGGCAATACTCTCGCTAGTTTCGACACTCCAAATCCGCAAAGTCCTGTCATCTGACGCAGATAAAATGCGATCATCCCCTGGAAGGAACACGGCAGTAGCGACCCTACTCGTATGGCCCTCAAGCGGCTTCCCGATCAAGTCCCAAGTTGTAGTGTCCCAAACGCGAATAGTTTTGTCTTCACTACACGAAAGAAGTCGAGTTCCATCGTCATTGAATTCGATGTTATTCACTTCTGCTGTGTGGACCTCGATCGGTTCTCGTAGTGGTGCTCCAGTTTCGGCGTCCAGAACAAAGAGTTGACCGTCGGCCTCGGAAGTGCAATAGGCCAAGATGGGCATATGGGAAGCGACAGCCATCATACTAATATTCTTGGTGTGCACTCGTAGGGGAGGTCGAACCTCTGCCCCGGTATCTGGGTCGTAACTTCGAACGGTCCTATCTCCGGCTACCGCCAGTAGATATTTGCGATCCGATGAAGTAACGGAAGCACCCAAAGCTAATTCTTCTTCGGGAGGCTCAGGAGATGCGCCTACTGCGGCCGCGCAGTCCCAGACGCATATGGTGCCATCAGCTGCTCCGCTAGCAATGTGCTCTCCGTTTGGGGAGAACGCCAACTCTGTGACTAGCGTCTCGAATCCTGTGAGAGGGGTTCCGAGATCTCCCCCTTCGAAGCTCCATAGATGGATTGTTGTGTCTTCGGAGGAAGATGCGATTATCTTCCCATCAGGAGAGACTGCAATCCCATAAACAGGAGTGAGACGCCGATGTAATGATTTTCCAATCACAGACCGAGTTCGAAGAGCCCAAATCTGGATTTCCCCATCATATGACCCTGAAATTAAATATTCCTTATTGGGAGAAAAGGTCACGGTTTTGAATTTGATGCTATCGAAAAGCAGGACACATAACTCTTGCCAATGCTCCTCATCGCCACTCCGTCGGCACACAAGTATTGAACCTGGAGCTTGACCAACTGCGAGACACGTTGCGTCGAATGAAAAGGCGGCACAATCTGCTTTATAGGTGTGTAATCGTTCCGAAGGGACTATAGCCAGGCCTGTTTCTGCTTCCCAACAACGAACATATCCATTCTTAGTGATGGCCCACAGAATCCTTGAATCCAATGTGAATTTCATGCATTGAATGATATCCATTGTGTTCTCGTGGAGCTTCGTCGGTCCCCATAATATGGAATGAGTTTTGATATCTCGGACGCAAAGGCTTCCAACCCATGACCCCAGAGCAAAATATTTTCCATCGGGAGAGATTGCGAGGGAACTGAAACCGACGGTCTCTTCTGGGGGCAGTCCATCCGTAGATTGGCCAGTTTCCGCATTCCAAAAAGAAACACGTTGGCTTAGAGAAATAGTGATAATGGTGCTCCCATCTGGTGTATAAGCCATTGTATAGATTGCACTGTCAAGAACGCCGCCGCGATGTCCGAATGTTCGTTGGAGAGCCGTGTACGCGTGTGGTTTGCCGGACTCGACCACTAGAGTTCGATCGAAACGAGGGAGGTATTTCTTCGCCACTAGGCTAGTCTCAGGGGCGAAAGGAAGCGCGGATATGTAGAGATGAGGAGGGCTCTGTGCAATGATTCCTGCGAAAGCGTGAATGAAACTCTCGGCATCTCGGCAAAACTCGGCAAGCGCTGGATCCGCAACCTAGGAGCGATCTGAGTGCCCTCCTAGTCAAACGAACAAGAAAACGTACCATTGCCCATCGTCGTAGTGAACTCATAGAGGATCGGGCTATCAGAAGGTTCTGGGTTGAAGCAAGTATCTCCAGCCAATAAAGAAATTGCTGGTCAGAGAAGAAGCGAACGAGCGTGAGCAATTCCCCCGAAAATGGTATAGCAGGTAGATGAGTGGCCCAGAACTTTGAGGCATACATGATGTATCCGGGGATTGTGGTGTCCGTAGCAGGTGGGGCTAATATGTGAGAACTTGGTGAATCTGTGATGTTGAATTTGAGTTCCGTATTGAGAACGGTCAAACAAGCTCTGACGAGATGATCCTCTTGCATCTCGTAATCCACATGGTAGATTCCACTCCGCTCCTGACTAAACAGAAAATCACGAAATGAGGTGTGAAGCGCTTGAACAGGTGTTGAGTGGCTTGACACCCCGCTTAAGACCGAACCCATCATTCGAATAATAGCTCTAGTAGTTCCTGCGCTCTCTTGTGTGCTCCTGAGTGCGGTGAGATCCGTTACACTCAGTGGTTGTCTAACACAGAGAACTCGACCTAAAACAGACCGAAATCGAGGAAGTCTGCCATCGTCTTCGGAGAATCTAAAGATATTATGTAATATTGCCATATAGAGCTTGTCGATGCCCGACAGCTCCGACGTCGAGATGAGGCTCTCGAGTCGCTCGGCTGGTTCCCAACCAGGTTCGAGGATAAATTCGCATGCCGTAAAAGCCCACTGAAACAGGCCTTCCGACCTCTCGATCAAGTGTGGGAGCCAACCCCGATTGGACCATTTCGTATCAAGCTCCTGCACTTTGCCGAGTCGCATCGTGTAATAGATTGATAGATCTGGAATCGTGGAGTTCATAGAGATAGCCTGGAGATCGGCCTTCAGGATGTATGGAATGCCGGTGAACGCTTGCTCGATTTCATCCTCAGGACGGGAAGTGAGAAGAATGCGAAAATTCGACGGCAATTCCGAGAGACGGGAAGATAAAATGCTGAGAAGTTCTCGTCGAGAGTCTGAAGAACCTCCACATTCGTCGAGGGCATCTAGAATGATGAGAATAGGACCGATAAACGTGATCTTCTTGGCCGGTCTGAGAATCAGTTCTTCGAATTGCCTTCGAACCGACGGTGTATGACGGAGTTCTGGTGAATCCTGGATGACCTCCGCAAGCGCGTTCTTCCAATCACTGCTCAGTGACGCAAGGTCACGTGTAATCTTTAAAAAGACTGCTTCCGCTTGTCGTTGGGTCGCATGAGATTGGTCGAAGATAAAGGAAGATCCAAGCCGTTTGCTCGTGGAGAACAGATGGGCAATGGTATGGGCAACAGCAGATTTTCCCGACCCTGCGAATCCTTTCAGCCAGAACAAAGAACCTCCTTTGTTTTCGACCGGCCTGATCGTCCATTGGGTGATTGCATCGATGATAGCTGTCCGTGTTCCCGGAAAACAGCCTTTCTCAGGCACGAAGCTGGCATCTCCGGCATACGCCATATCGTTCAAATTCACATCGACAGCTGGTGAGACACAAATTTATATCAGATTATTTCGAATCTGTTGTCTAAAGCTTACCAATTTGTTTCGTGAGCCCGATGGTTTGTATGACGACCAGCTCGGTATGCACAACGGCACGAGCTTGGAAAGCAGCTTTGAGTTCCGTGAAAGTATCTTGAAAAGCTTGAATATTGGCATCGGCGTCTCCTAACATGTTATGAAACGTTCTCGTCACTAATATCAAAAGAATGAGCATTATCCACAATAGATTAACACTGAGCCTTACGAAATTCCTTGTCCTCCACATAATGCAGAATAAAGTAAGCACACTCCGTAGTCTGCTTCGCTAATTCTTCCGCAATTTTACGTTGCGATGGGACTTTGGACAGGTCTTGAGACTCGATGATGAAGGCGTAAGTGTCATCTATCACGTCCACGAGACGAGAAAGCGCAGCATCACGCTGTTGTTGCGCTTGCAGAACCTTCTCAAATCATAAGTATTTAAATCATCGAATATTATCCGAGATGTCTTACTTTGTACCCCGCCGACATGACACTCCAAGCAATTTTGGCATACGGATGCACCTGAAACATCAACAACCGAATCAGTAGCTTCCCAGAATCTCGAATCAAGGACACTCGACCTCCGATAGATTATCAACAAGCTTCACAAATTTATCGATCCGATCGAGAAAGGGCATGACATCGTCCATCACCGTCGCCGCAACCGACTGAAGGTTTGCACCCTGAACCAAAGCCTGCGATGATCTCTCGATCCCATCTGGAGCAGTTTGAACGCCCGCCCACTCTTTCTTTCCCAGTTCGACATGCGATTTCAAGATTTCAAGGGAATTGCCCAAAGAGGCCTTGAAGCATACCGTGGGCGTACCGTTCTCAGCCTGAGCGTTATCCGTCAGCTTCAAAGTACACGTATATTTTCCTATTCCAAAAGAAACTTTCAGCGGCATCGGATTATCACGGGTGATTAGATGTACCATCACCGTCCAGTTTCGAGATGATATTATCGATGGTATCCTCCCGCGCGCCGATGATTTGATCTTTCACTAATATATGATGAACGTAGACCGTCATCTTGAGCGATCCTGTCGGCGATTTGCTAAAAGAGTTATCTCACTTCAAACCGACCATAACGAAGTTTGACTGCTCACAAAGAAAATGTCTCATTCCACACTGGTTCCCTCCCTCGTCTCGAACCCTGAGAAACTCTGCTCTCACCCCCGCACTCCAATTTGAAGTAAAATCGATTAGCTTTGCTCGCTATGCAGAGTATGGTCTTCGGGAATCCAAAACCGTGAAAATCTAAGACAGTGAGGTATCTGAGATCGGAGCAGTCACTAGAATGCACGGCGTACCGGATATCTTCAACTCCATCTGATTCTCGGCATTGCTAAACAAGATGTCAGAGAAGGCTCGAGATGCTTCTGGCAGCGAACAATCCAACCTAGGACCGATATCTTCCTCGACTGCTCGACTCGTCGAGGTCATCGTTCAAGTGGAAGGGTTACTGCAGCTACACACGAATTGAACGTCGTCGTCGACAAGGGTCCTCGGCGCCGGCGAAGTTCGGCCGAGGAGCGTCTACGAACCCAGCGCTTGCGCTGTCCAGAGCTTGTCGATCTTCGATCGTGTGTCGTATATATATAGTTGCTGTAGTAGTAGTAGTAGTTTGTATTTATACCCCGGGTCAAGCAAACAGATGTGCTAAGTAGCGGCAGGTCCGCACTACCTACAGTACGAAAACCTTATACAAATGGGAATTAGAAGTGTTACGATGTAAAGTGGCAGTTATGAGGGGAACGTTGAGAGTACTACGTAAGAGGTGTCGGAGATGTCGAAATCAGTGGTAGCAAAGAAATTTAAGGATGTAGGCTAAAAGAATATAAGCGTAAGCACAAGCAGTGGTATCCGTCATGATGACAGGGTCCCAGATCAGCCGTTAAACCTCCTACAAACCCGTGGATAAAACAGGAGGAAGGTATGTCGGGTATCGATGATGAGTCGGAGGCAATGCAGTGCAGATCCCGATGTCAAGTGGTGAGGGGGGATTTGTGAGCGTAGTGCAGGAGGTGGGGCCTCTGTTCTCTTGGTGCTCGCCGCTTTTGGTTTGCGCGTTCTGGTCATTCGGCCACCTGAAACGGTGGATATATAGTTGCTGTGAGAAAGGCCTTCTTCCGCCGAGGCTTTCCGGCTGTCACAAGTTCCCAAGTCCAAGTTCGACGTATTCCAACGCCTATTCCAGCCGATCCAATAATCCAAATTCCTACACAATAAATACAACAAATAACCAGAATCCTAAGATACCTAAAGACCCCCCAATACACCCAATACATCCCTCCCATACATCCGCCAATACATCAAATACATCAATGCACAGTCTGCCAAAGCTCAACCTCCACATGTTCCCCACTATGTTCCCCCGCCTCCCTCCCAAACCACGTATCCGTCTCTCCAACACCATCTTCTCCCGCACCAGCACCCGCAACACTCCAAAAAGTCGCCGTGGCAATATCCAAAAAAACATTCTTCATCTTCGATCCTCCCCTCCTTCTCGATCTCCTCGCCTTTCGTCTACGAATACCTTCCGGAACTTCGTTAGGACTGAGAGAAGGATCGGCATCAGGGTCGTGGACTGCGAATTCGAAGTCGGTCGATACGTTTGTCTGAGTCTGATCCCAGCGATTATTGAGTGATAGATCGGGGTTGCGTGATGAGGCTGCTTGTCGGAGATGGAGGAGTATACGAGCTGAAAGGATGGAGTGCATGACGCGCTGCATTGCGGTAAGGAGCGTGGTGTATCCGTGCTGTGATATTGTGAGATTCGGATAACGATGAGGAAGGAAAGGGAGCTCACAGGAGCAGTGAGGAGTACAGTAACATTGATGATTGATAAAACTTAATGTATGCGTCAGTCGAGAGCGTACGAGTGAGTCCGAAACGGGCGCCTACCAAAAAGATAAATATAGTTGAGGAGACCGTCGCGGTATAAGACGGCGACAAGGGTGGAACTGGCATGTCGGACTGTGGAGAACGATCAGGGACCATGTGTAAACCCTATTGGAACCCACTCACAATGCTCGAGCCCTTTTACGAGTGTGAGGACGAGAATGACTGAATCGGTTAAGCGAGCGAATGAGAACTCGAAAGTAGAGGACGCACATGTTTCAAAAGCCATGATGAGTACAAAGACAACGAATAACACGTTCTTTTGAGTGGAGAGAACGCATCCCCGGAAGGTAGGATCACTAGGGACGGCAACTAAGAGTAGACATATTAATGACGTAATAGCCATCAAAAAGTGATGTGACACTCACAGACAAGACTAGACAGCGAATCATTCAAAACCCAGAATATAGGGATCCAAACGAGAACAAGACAGATGATGAGGATGATAGCGATGCGGCGGGAGCGAGACCAGATGACCCATGTTCGCATTGCGAGAATGACCTCTGCAATGCCGATGCCCACTCCAAGGAGCCCTGCGGTCGTAGTGAGGGACGTTCGGGAGTTATGAAGGACATGAGACACGTACATCCGATAGTAGTGAATAATATTTTACATGCGTTGGGGCCTAGGATGCTGAATTGATCTAGAGGAGGACTTGAGGGAGCGAATCGGGAGAAGGAGAGGAAAGACGTACGGACGAGAACGAGCGAGGTGTCGATGAAGACGGGGTATCGTGTGAGGAAGAAGAGGACCTTTCCGAGATTCCATCTTGCAGGCCACACAAGAATAATTTCTTCCGGGAGAGTGAGGATGTAGTCGTAGACAAGGAGCGCAGCTGCAGCGACTAGATAGCGAATAGGAGACGTGAGACAAAGGAAAAGTGTGAGCTATAGCAGATATATCGCACCATCAAGGTACTAGCGCATCAAATGAGATACTGTTCGTGATTGATTCAGTGATAGACTCACGGTGACGATTTGCTTGATTAGCACAAGGTCAGCGAAAGTCATAGAGCGAACAAGAGCTCAGTTGCGACAAGTGTGGGGTCTTGACCAAGGCGTGGGCGGCATACGCTAGTCAAGAAGATGAGAAGGATGACTACTCCTGTGCATGCGGAGATTACTATATGAGCGCTGTTCGAACCCCCAACGACGCACTCACAATACACCAGAGCGTCGGCGCTCCCCAAGACAGCGAGAGAGCGTGGGAGAACGCTGTGGGAGACCGTCGTCGTCGTCGTCGTCGCTGGCAGCAATCAAGCTTTTCCGAGACAAACACGTCCAAACACCGTTCCGCGATCATGCCCCGGTAACAAATTCGCTCCCGTGTGCCTCGTGTCCTCATTTATCGCTCCTATTAGCCATCAATTTGCGTCGGGATCAGTGTACCTTGTGCTTTCGTGGGTTCCCTTCCAACTCATATCGCCATCTCCTTCCATGACGCTCGTTCTCCCAGGCAAAGGGTGTTTCAAATCCATCCAATAAGATTATTTTCAATGATTATCCCCGATCTTCGGAGATTCTCGGCCCGTGATCGACACATTCAGGGTGATGACGTCGACTCCTCGAGATTACCCCGTTGCAGCAGATTACATAATCCCTGCCAGCCCCTCCACACCCTCCTCGTCGTCGACGACGATGCTGAGCCCTCTGTATATCACGGTGTTTTCTTTTCTTCTTTCTCTTCCATTTGTATCAGCTGTAACTCTTTACACCATTCCTGGCCCCGCTGCTACTGGTACAGCCAACCCAGCTTTTCAAACAGCAATTTGCATTGGCGCTGTTCCTTGCGATGGCAGCCAGCTCACCCCGACTCCCAATCCTGGAAACATAACGACGGCAATCAACATCCAACTCACCGATGGCGGTTATCCAGGACTCGGTATCCCAGTCAGCGGAAATTTTCTAGGCTTTTCAATCGAATTGTCCGTAGCCAACCAACTCTGTACGTCCACCTTGCCTGCAATTTTTCTTCCATCATTCACTAAATCAAAAGTCGGCAATACGGGCACTCAACTCAACCCCATTTTCCTCAACCTCCTCGCCAACATCGAAACACGTGCTGGACGCATTTTAATTCGCGTGGGCGGCAACTCCCAAGAAAGCGCAACTATAATTCCAGGCGGCCTCCCCAACGGCACAGCCGTCGAGAAAATTACTTTTAGCTCCGATAAGGTATGTCCTCAGGATTTCGAAACCTTCCATATGTCTGAAGACAGACAGACTGCCACTCCGACCCTGCTGTTATCTCCTAATCTAATCTACGCGATGGGTAATATATCTAACCTCGTCAACGTCCAATGGTTCCTCGGTACACTCTCACCCCTCTCACTCACACATTCCATACTAATATAACACTTCCAGGCGTTCCCTTCAACGACACCTCAAACCCCCGGTGAGTCCTCCATCCCCAGCCCTAAAATGAAATTCTCACGCCAATAAAAAAAACTCCAGCACAACCCTCGCCGAAATCGCCCAACACGTCCTAGGCGACCGCCTCGTAGGCCTCCAACTAGGCAACGAACCCGATCTCTACACAATCAACGGTCTTCGTCCACCCACATACACCCCCGATCAATTCACCGCAGACTGGGGCACCGTTCTCCAAGATTACTCCTCTGACTCAAAAGTATTGAATAGCAGCATGTTTGTTGGACCGAGTGTGTGTTGTGGACTTGATACGGGGTGGACACCTGAGGATGTTTGGAATACGGGGTTCTTGTCTGATTATGCTGATCAGCTCGCTTGGATTTCCGTCGAACAGTACGTCCCCCACCCTCTCCCTCCACTCTCTGTCACAACTCACTCATATCCGATTTAGTTATCCGACGAATAACTGCAACGACACAGGCATCCTCGATCCCGAAGTCCTCATGCCCCAACTATACATGAACCACTCCGCCGTCGTCCAACTCTCCGCTCCCTACATCAACACATCCCAAATCGCCCTCAGCCTCAACAAACCCTTCATAATGTTCGAAACCAACACCGCTTCATGCGGTGGCTTCTCAGGCCTCAGCGATAGCTTCATATCCGCGATGTGGGCTGTCGATTACGCACTTAGCATGGCTTCGTTTAATTTTACTAATGCGTTACTTCATGTGGGTGGTCAAAGCGACTACTACAACGTACGTCCTCCTCTCCCCCCCTCTTCATCCCCCTTCACCTTCATCTCCTCGATCACTAACGAGAAATAGCCTTTCACCCCTCCAACAACCAACCAATCCTCCTACCGCCAATGGTCAATAGGCCCAACATTCTACTCAACCCTCGTCGTCGCCGAATCCCTCGGCTCATCCAACCTCTCCCAAGTCGTCGACCTCCAACTCAACTCCAACAACGACCTCACCCCCGGTTACGCAATCTACGAGCAAGGAACGGCCCAACGTGTCGTTCTTTTCAATTATCTCACTGATCCGAGCGGAGCGAGTGATTATACGGCTTATATCTCTGTTGGTGGGAATGAGACGGGTCAGGCTAATGGAACGCCGGCGACTATCTCTGTCAAGTAAGCATCTATCTAATCCTCCCGACACCCGCTTATCGTTGATCAGATTATTACTCGCCCCCTCCGCAACCGACAAATGGAACACAACATGGGCAGGACAGGTAATATCCCCCCTCCATTCCCCTCTCTCCACTCACCCTCTCGTCATAAACAGACATTCGGTGGTCCCTTCGCCTCCGACGGCCGCATAACAGGCTCCGAACAAATAATCGAAATAACCTGCGATCAACCCAACAACGTCTGCGCAGTCCAAGTCCCCGCTCCAGCCGTAGCAGTTGTATTCCTCTCTCAATCCTCACTTCAAGAATCTCAGGGTACAGCTACTGCAACTTTCCAAACGACCGTCGCGACTGGGGTACGTCTCCCCCCCCCCCTCCTCTTTCTTAGTGTATATATGCTAATTTGATGGTAGACGATTAATACGGTCTCTATAGACCCTTCGGTCCTAGCAACATCCAATGGCCGTGGAGGCCAATCTTTCCTAGGTCTCGGATCGACGAGTCCAGGGAGTTCGGACGGGTTCAAAATTACTCCTTATAATGCTTTGATAGCTTGTTTCTTGATCATGTTTTGCAATGCTTTGACGCTTTTATCGCGATAATAGTACGTATTAGTAACAGGACTTTATGATAGCCACGTATACGTGGACATTGATGCTGTACCTCTTGTCTCGTGACGGACCTTTGTATTTGCTTTTTGACTGTATTAGTTCAGAAATGCTTTCTTGCCAGTTTTGTATCCGTTCGACAAACGAAACAAGACCCCAGGTGACCGGGTCTGGAGAACCGATTGACGTGCTCTGCCGGGCCAGAACAAGTGTGTTATTCTTCAGCGCGAATCACTTATGCGAATTGGATATTTTCTCATAACGCTACAAGTATTATAGCGTCAAAATTTGAGAATAGACCTCAGGGGAGCTCGTCGGGTAATCTATCGTGAAGAGAACGAAGATTGATTTTACTACTAAAGAGTCAGAACCCACGGCCGAGCTTGAGCGGAGCTTGGCTTGAGGCCTTAAGAAACCCCCTTGACGACAGAAGCGTGGAAGAGAGAAGAAGTACTAGATGTAGTTGGCTCGAGGTGTGAATGAATTGAAGATATATAGGGTTTATTTCAGAAACTTGAGTACATCTATTAGTAACCCAGAGTACCAAAGAAACCGAACGGGCCGGGTGCCAGATCTACATCTCGACCGCTTGGGCCGATCACGATATTGAGAATCCTTCAATCAAGAGTCCGGAGACCTTCCTTTTTCGGAATCCAATCTTTGAAAAAAAAAAAAAGAGACGCTGAAAAGAAGTGCCGCCATCGGCCTGGTTGCACCACTTGTACCACAGCCATTCTTACTCAGTGATGCATACACAGATCGATCTTTATCGCCGTCCGCTTGAACACCCGATGAGACCCTGTCATTGATTTGAACATTCCCAAATTGCAACATTGTCTGAACTCTGCCGGACGTACCTCTTGTAGTCACTGGCTTTGTCCGGAGTCGAATTCTGGTTTCTCTCCGACAAATGGAGGAAAAGGATGGTCTGGGAAGAACATCATTGGCCTTTCGTTCATTTTTGCAACAGAATAGCTCACCTGAAGTTGGGATCCTTTCTCCCGCAAAAGAGTTCGATATTTCATGAATAAATCCTTATCTCCTTGCACTTGCAGTAAGCGCTCCGTCTTACTTCTTTGCAATAGCTGGACTATATTGCGTAGGATATCCTCGATTTCACTTGAAGTTTTCGATTTAAATCGGGAGGGGAATCGATATTAGAGGGGAAAAAACTCACCGCACATAACTTTCGACACGCCTTTGTATGGTCCTCGAAAGAGATGATGGCTGTATTTCATTCATATCGACGATGAACCTGGTCAAATCCTGCGCAAATTCAATCCACTCTTTCCTGTTTTCTCTGAAATCCTGCATTTCAAGCCACGAAAATCAGAGCACATTCAACGTCTATGCCATATCACGTACTCTGCACATGTTGATAGCAGTCATTAAGGTGGATACCGTGGATTTAAGAGGTGGAAAGACATCGGCACTCTCTTTGATCGAGCCGAGTATGAGAAGTATCCCGTCAAAGCTATGGGCTTCTCCCGATGTCTTCCTCTTCCTTATCTTAAATATTGAACGTGCTCGGGACAAGACAGAGGATCCCTCGGCAGCCGGAGTAGATATTGTCTCGGAAGCCAAAGAAAGCGACGACCCGCAGATCGATGCATTGTCAGAAATGTCTTCCGTAGACGGAGGCGTCATGATGAAGCCAGAGGACTGGGCATTGAGCGTTTCGTTGGTCTTCAGCATTGACGAAAGTCCCAATCACTACATCAGGACGATGCTAGGAGGGGGGGAGGGAACAGAGTGTGAGCACACGCAGCAGGAGATCCAACTTCAGTGCGTGCACTAAGCTGTGTCTATATTGTAACAGTGGCTCAACCTCCGCCCAATCCGAGATAGTGAACAAACGCTATTCGCTGCCCTGAGCCCCGAGCAGAGACACCATAGTACAGATGCCGTCATTTACACACGCTATATAGTATTTTCAATGTGAACTCTGTGCGTCGGTAGCAAGCTGTATTAACACCCGAGTCTCGTTCAAAATCTTGTGCATTCGGATACAAAGGTTATGGTGTTAATAAACAACACGAAGAAGAAAACGAGAAGATCGTTGATCGTGATGAAACTCCCGCCTGGGGAGAAAGTGATTGTAGTGAAAAGAGAATTCGAGATACTGAACAACACTGGAGGTAACGTCTCGAAGATGCCGCCGAGGAGTTCATACTAACAGGATACTAGCATTTGAAAGAAGTTGATCTGGATATGAAGGGTTCAACAAAGATCACTGGGTCTACGATTGGGATGCTTACGAGGTAAGACGACCGCCAATTCTACGACAACAGAGCAGGACTGATTTCCTCATGTCGAGTACATTCCTTGCAATTATCGATCTTCCACGTCCAGCTCGCATTAGTAGTTTCACGAACGGCGGTCCATTTGTCGTAGTACGCGTCGCCAAGAGCCCACAGCGTGACATGATCCATCAAAGGGCAATATTGCCTCATAACACCCAATCCAGCACGGAATTTCTCCTCCCACATCATCCCATCATAAACCATATCAATCCGATGAAGTCGTTGGAAAGTCGACAAGAACTCGCAAAGTGCCTCGATCTAGACCACCGACGACCAAAGCGACCAAAGCGAAGACGAGTGAGGAATTCGAGGGAAAGACCAAGCCATACGGAGTTACGACCGGAGATATTAATCACCATCGGGTAGTCCCGGAATGACAAAGAAGAAAAAAACAGTCAGCGACAGGAACGAACAAGCCTATAGGGCTATAAGAGAAAGGAGACGTACGGTATCGTCGCTAGTCGTAACGCCCCCGATATCCTCTACGTTCGGCATGTATTGATACATCGTCTCCAACATCCGGTTGAAATAAAGATTCTTCAAGCCATATATCCTCAACTTCTCAACAGACTTCATTTCCGACTTCTGGCAATCTCTATAGGCGTCATACAGCATCTCCGGAGAGCGTTTTGCAAATTCGTCAAATCGAATCGTCAAATGTTTGACTGGGCCGAGGCGCCAGAGGAGCGTGGGAACGAGCGATGAACAGATGGCGACGCATTCGAGGGCCGGGAAAAGAGGCGAAGTGGGTGATCTATTGTCTATCTCCGCCCTCAGCTCGGGCGAAGTGGAGTTGTAGAAATCTCCGAAAGTCGAATTATTCGGTGCGCATTCCAGATGCAAAAGACGAACATTCGGATGTGATTTCATGAAATTCCAAAGAAGGACGTCGAATGAAGCTTGACATGAGAGATGCTCGAGGGAGGGGAAGGAAAAAGGGAGGGTGGTAGGATCGCTGGAAGATGGGCAGAAAGATTGGAGGTCGATGGCGCGGATTCTGAGGACTCTCACGCGGGACATGCGTTGGAGGGCAGGATGGAAACGACGGAAAGCCGCTTTGGAGACGGGGACTGATGAGGGTGATCCAACGATATCCAAAACCTCGACGAACTTCGCCGTCCTCTTCGTGAGCACATTTGTTCTTTCGTAGAGCGCCTCGCAGGTCCCCGGGCCCCATGGGACACAAGGAGGCTTCAAGGACACGTAGCTCCATAGGATACGCTCAGCTTCAGCTTGAAAGGCTGGAGAGACTTGGGCTAAGCATTTGAGAACGTATCTTTCGATAACGTTTTCAGCGATATCGCGATAGAGCTCATGTGGAAGAGTTGGTTTTTCAGTCTCTGGGACGAAAGGAGCTATCGACCTCATGAGGTGAAGTATTTCGCGATCGGAGGTGTGCATGGTAGTGAGATGCGGGCGAGGGTGATTGATAGTGTTGGTTGAGAGCAACGAGGCTGCGCTTCAAGAGAATGTCTGTCAGTGCCTGATACGGCCGCACGGCAGAACACCGGAAGCCGAACGAGACCCTGTGACTGTTTCGAATCTGAGATCGACGAATAGGATCCGTCGACGATGCGATATTCGTTCAAGCGTCCTCGACGACGCTGAATAAGAGCAGGATGGCGGTAAGAGAAGGAGACTGGACGATGACCTAGATAATAAGAATCTTTTAGTAGCCCCTATAGATGTGCGGCTGAATATAGACGCACGTAATGATGCATGATGTGGTGCTATATCGTCGCAATCTAGCCCCACATCGGTCTCCCGCCTGCTCACACGACCCGATCATTCTCATCTCCTCGGGCTGTCCAATTTCACAAACGAATACGTTGATCTTGCAGTAAACTGTAGCGAATTATGCGCCTCGAAGGCAGCGAGAAGATCCTCCCATCGGCTGAAATTCAGAAACACAGTCAGCTAGGCCCCTATTCTGACGTGAGGTGCGCACCGATTTGTCCCACGCATAGGCATGTCAGCATTGTGTCAGCAAATCAACGCAAGCTCTGCTTCCATCGAGCATGATCGACTAGTGCAGGTTCGGTTATAGGATGCGAGAGAGCGGCATAGAGGCTCTGGAGAGGCCTTGGTTTTCGATAACCTGCGTTTCACAGAGATGAGAGGTGACGCAAGTTCGAATCTTGAGTTCAGAAAAGTGTTCCAGAAAATTTCCTAGACATTTATAAGTCCATTGACTCCTCTCGCATTGTTAATCGAGACAGACACATTATGTACGGTGACAGTGAAACCACAGAAACTTCGAGACACTGGCACGCAGAGACGACAGCTTGGGGACGTTGTGGGTTGGATTGTCACGTGCCAGCGCTTTCAAACGTTTTCATAATCGCGGCTATCGCCGAATGCCCCAACGGAACCAATTTGGCTGGCGCCATGATCATCTTCTTTTAGCTCTTCTAGCAGCGTATACTGAATCTCTGAGATCTCATAAGCTTTTCAGGTCGTGATCGAGCTGCACACATCCTTCAGAATAGTCTCCTACTAGTGCAACCTTTCGGCTCACGATGGAACGTAAAATCTGAAGGTCAAAGACTTTGAGCAGATTCTGGGCACATCCTTCCACGAATAATCTCGTAAACGGTTCAAGCATGCTTATCTCGATGACCTCAAATGCATTGGTCTTTTCCAACGGTCTCTCACTCGAAACATTCGGGATTCCTGGCGGTTTTCGGAATATTTACAAGACCAAACTCCTGGGCGCCTACCCTGCCGACTGCCGAACGATCTAAAACGGCTACATCCTCGGAATGGCCGAAATTGCTCCTAGCTTCGGAATATTCCTGTAACAAGTTACAACTCGGAAAGACTGACTCTACCCGATTTGAAATGAAATAGGCTACGTCTGTGAAACGACTAAAACGCATCGTTCTGTTCGACCTTGCCGAGGCGCGTCCTGTTTGCCTCGTGCTGATCATGCTTCCGACAACGATTGTCACCACGATAAAAGTGATCTAGCTTAACAACGTCACGCTAGTGTTCTGATGCTCCGGACCTTCCTCTGCAGAGACAAGAACTCAGGGAATACGCATCCGGAATTTGACATCGAATGCATCGGCCCTGACTTCTGCGCAGGACTCAATAGATTCGAACCTCAGTTCCTCTCGGCTAAGCTTCTCACCTCCTATTTGCCTATCTAAGAGTCAAATATTCGGGAGTTCTTCTGGTGCAAATAGCTATCCGACTCTCCTGCCGAGACCTTGCGGATTCTAGTACCTGATGCAGGGGTGATGTAGGCGCTCGAAAGGACCTGTTGTCTTCGCATTTCCACGCATAGTCTAAATTGGTCTCTAACGCCAAGGTGGCGATCGTGACCAAGAGGTGATCTCACGATGAGCAGGCATTCTTATTATATATAGCTTGCTCCGATGTCGATCAACTGTGTAACAGGAGTTCTCCCACTCCTAGTCCTCGTCGATCGAGCCATTTCTCCTCTGCAGGTTCAGACGAATTTTCTTCCTTATCCCTTTCTTTTCGTGGTTTTTATTTCTATGCATCCAACCCCATTCATTCGTCAAGGCTACTCGAATCTATGTGCCCTCGTAAGCTATTCGAGAATCTATCCATACTGATGCTCATTCGGGTTCTAACGCAGTATAATCGCATTATAATTGATCATTGGATACTTCTCTATCTTCTTCTGCTACTATGTCATAGCTCTCTTCAAATCCTATTCCAATCTTTCTCATTCGTCAATTCCGCCGGCGTAATCTCTACCATTTCCCAAGCAGTCACAATCGATACTTCGACCACCCTCCCAATATTCACTCCACTCAAATCTATTCAACTTTGCCACCACATTCCCTTAGCAGCGATCGACCCTCTTTGTCCAATAGTCTTTCTCGCGACGCTGCCCCATCTCCCTACTACGCCTAAACATGTTAATCACACCATCACGAGCAATCTTAATCATACCGCGAGTCTTACTAGTAATCATACCGCGAGTCTCAATCACACCAATAGTCTCGCACACAAGTCCAAACCCCACCCAACTACTTGGGACGCAGTTTTGAAACCGGGAAAAGTTTCCGATCAATGCATGGAGGTGCTCCTGTGGCCAAAACAGTTGTGAGTACTTTTTCATGGGATCGCGATACTATGTTAATGTTCAATAATCTTCAGCTTGGTCATGAGTCAAATTGAAAGC
This sequence comes from Sistotremastrum suecicum HHB10207 ss-3, assembly GCA_001632355.1. Taxonomy (NCBI): domain Eukaryota; kingdom Fungi; phylum Basidiomycota; class Agaricomycetes; order Sistotremastrales; family Sistotremastraceae; genus Sistotremastrum; species Sistotremastrum suecicum. Next base: position 159,752 of record KV428034.1, on the reverse strand, counting down.
ATCGTATTATTGGCATTTCAAGTCTACCGAATTTTTCTTTCTTGCTATGCGGTATGGATCTTCCAATGGTTCATTTCGTGTTGCTCACGAGCCGACAACCAGCTTTTCAAACAATCGACTCCGCATCTGTTGGTCTTTCATTGCCTAGACATAATTTCTCTCCAGTATTGATATAGAGCGATCTTGACAGAATAGCGTCATTTGTGTTGCAACTTCTCGGAGTTGTGTGGTCAGCCTATCGAATCACCCGAGATGTAGCGACCAAGAAAATATTCACCTTGATTCTCTCGCACGCCCCTTGTTCGCTTCCCTCTTCAGTACTCAAATCATATTGGGACCAGATAGTCGCATTCGATGTACGCTGTATTTTCCCTGTCTAAGAGTTGCAGCTGAACGGATCAGATTTCTATCTTATTCATGGACGTGCTTTCGCTATTCGTCACCGCATTTTTGAGTTGGAGGCTCGCAAAGGTATACCGCACTTGAACATCGTTGAATTTGACTCACTCTTATTGTTAGAGATATTTGGATGAGCGACTGGCACAAAGCGAGGCTACCCCCCGACTTCGTCGATACTTCAAGGTACGTTCGAGATTCATCGCATTCCATGACGCCTAAGACTTCATTCAAGACCGCTCTTGTATTCAACGCCCTCGTCTGGCTTGACATGTGGTTCCTAGCTTCCTCGGCGATCGTTTGGCTCGAACAACTCGCATTCGAAGCAGTCGGAAATCTCACTCCACATCGAGATCTCTTCGAGGTTCTCTTTTTCGTAGCGCTCGTAGGACTCCCGGGATGGCTTTATCTGGTGAGTCTCAGTGCATCGGACGACACCTGAGAACTGACACGTTCGAACAGTCATGGCGAAGTATCACACAAGAACGTCCATACGTCATCGGCGCATTCCTTCTGATCGACGTTGGATTGGCAGTAGCATGGTCATCACTGTTCATTTCGCCTTCGGCTCAGTTCCTCTTCTCGACTTGGCCATTCTTTGCTGCATTCTCCGTCATCTCCATGGTGTTGTTGGTTTCGACTTTGATCATGGGCGCGATCTGTTGGGCGAACTTTGGTCGGGGCTTGAAGCAGCATTGTAAGCACAGATCATGGCTTCGAATTCTTTTGTTCCTGTCTGACCTCAATCCTCCGTAGTTCAGATGTTGAACAGTATAAGCGAGCTTACCGCGGCACTAGGTTACGATCAAGAGGAGGAGCAAGGGAGGAGACCGACTTCAGTTAGCTCCCAGAGATCAAAGCCGGAAGTGAATATGATACAGAATGAGATGCCGATACCAGAACAGCAGACAAACAGCTAGCGAGATAATAGTCAAGGAAGAAAGTAATACTGCTAGCAGCAGAACATGCATCCCGGACCGCAGAATAGGCAACAACTGCCGCAACCATTTATACTACATTAGAAACAACCATTAGTTGTCGTAACAATAATTATCGTCATATTCACACACCATAAACCCCAGTTCATCGGCCCGGCACAACTGCATCCGGAACATGATCGACATCTTCGCTCTCGATACCACTCATCCATATCCATTTCTATCGAGGCTGTATATCTCCTCTCCAGCTCTGGCATCTTAGATGGATCTGGCGATGGCTGAGGGCGTGGTTGTTCGGAAGACAGCCTTGGCCGGGTTGGCTCGGAGACCTGCCAGAAAGGTAGATATCAAAATTCGGCGAAATGGGTACGAGAGGGGAGTACTCGCCAAGGTGTCGGAAGATATTTCCGAGGTAGCTGGCTGCATTGCGACTGATTGGGGTGCTACAAATCAAAATCAGGCTCGCTAGCCCCAACGACGAACTGGGAGCCATTTCTTTTACCTGACATGGTATTAATCTGGTCTCTTGTTAAACGAAACGGTGAGTTCCCAACGTTGAGAACGTCTTTAAGACAGTGGTAGGTTGATGGCCTGCTCGCTCATCACCATGCCGTGCTGCTAACAGAAGGGCGTCGGTATGGATACCGACACGATGTTGCTGGTACGGCCATCACGGCTCGGATTTATCGGCCTTTCAGTCCGCTCTTCTTCCAAGTTGCCGTCGGCAGCGGTGAGAAAGGCGCTGAAAACACCCTTGCGCTCGATAAAAATGACAGGCTCCAGAAATTCTCAAGGGAGGGAATTATATTGACCTGACTTCCTTATGCTCAGGTTCTTGTTTCATGGATCACTAAGTTCACTATGCCTTCGACTGATTGATATGGCCACGCAAATAACATCCATTTTCTATCAACAACCATAAAACCAGGAACAGCAAGGACGAATATATTTTCAAGCACAGGAAACTCAGTCTGTATAGGACTGCATAAATGGAAGCGCTACTTATCCGCGGTCAGTAAGTCGTCGGAGCTCTGTCATTACTAAGAGGCGAGCCATACATCGCGGAGTCGTCGTTGACCTCACGTTTGGAACGGACTACTACTACGATTAGTAACTGCGGTGCGGCTTATTTAATTTCTAATAATCCATTTCACTCTAAAAGTAGTTTGGGCACGAGGCTTATATCAAGAACGAGGATGCGGCTAGCGATATGGGTTCTCGCAGTCTGTCCTGAGATCACTATGGAACTAGACTAACTCAAGACTTTCTCCCGACTCGGAAGGAACAAATACACAAATAATTTAAATCAGATGGTGCCGACAGGCGGTCTGCCTCGCGTACACTCTGTGTCGGCCACCTTCGGCCCTGACTATAGAGAGATCCTAATCAGTCCTCGTCGGGCCGTAAAGCAGAAAATAATTTACGAAAGTGATGGCTCGAATATTTGAGTCTATCCCCCTCCAAGTCCCTTCCGCTCCCAATGCTCCGCTCAGGAGTGCTCTCCCTACTCACGAGATTTCCTAGGCGGGTGTACGTCAGGACTGGGCTTTTGAGTGGGCCGCAGATGAGAAACAAAGCTGAATCACGATAGCATCGGCCTGCGAGATGATAATGGCTCGGTGAGACATATTTTTCTTCAAGATCATCGTTGATCATTCTCAGCAAATCCCGCGCGACCGGCTGACTCGGGCGGAGCGAGGAGGTTGGTCCGAGGGTCGGTCTGATTTCGAGCTCTCAGATGACCACCATTTGAGAGCTCGACATCCAGCGCGGGGCCGGATATGCGCAATCGAAGCGATATAGAAGCCTTTGGCGCACGACACCGGCTCCCAAACGGTGGCGACGGAGAACAAGAAGAGAACATGGAGGCAAGACTGGTGAGTGTCGGTGGAAAGTCGTTATCTCGATAGGAAGCGGACAGAAGGCTTTATAGCAAATCTCATCGGAAGAGGCCAAGTCGCATGTGTCACACCCACATCGTTACATTAAGTTTATTGCCTGATGACCCTCAACATCCGGATCGGCGAATACTTTCGATTGGGGGGTGCGAAATTGAAGGTCGCGGTCATCGTTGCCCGCTCTTCGGCTTTCGGCGATGTCTTCCCTCAGTTCCCTGTACATTGGGTTTATTTCTCCCTGCAAGGTATTGGTAAGGTCATCCGACATCATGGACACATCTAAGAAGTTCGTAGTTCATTTTCTGCTGCGCGAATCTGAACTAAACCACGGTCAGCGGACCCTCGAAGAGTCCTTCTCCGCCCGAGTCGTATCTTCTCATGAAATTCAGCAATAGGCAAGCGAGAGACTCATCGCATATTTCTGTGAAACCCAAATCCCTTCATACGAGTAATCACTCAATTCCGGAAAACAGATATCCAGCCACTCGGATAAACAGTCGGATGTGGGCTATCTTGAGTTTTGAAAACACGTTCTAGGATTTATGCAGATTGAAGTAACTCATGGTTTGCCAAGATAGACACGCTCCCGATAGATCTCAACTATCTTAGATCGGTCAGATGGATCTTGACGACATGGAAACGAAGCGCTGCGATATGTCGATCATCTCATGACGTATGCATCAGACCGAAGAACTAAATTAGAATGGACACAATGATCATCGTTTTGCAGGAAAATATTCTGTGAGTGAAAAAGCTCCGTGCTACGCGAATTTGCGGGCCGGCCAGATCAGGCCGTGAAATATACCTCGCTTGTTTGCTGCTGTAAAAATTTGATGTTGACTCTTATCTCTAACCTGATACAGAGATAACTCTGAGGCGAAACATGTCGAGTAGCGCTCGTTAAACCACCTCACGGTACACGACGACTGGAATATGACTAAGGATCGAAGGAATTCGAAGCTGCGTTACACTTATAAGATCGGCTTCTCATTTAGATGTAGGATACGTCGATCAATAAGATCTATAGATGGAGTACGGAGGTCTTGAGCGGGACGCGTCATTCTTCGCTTGATTTCTATACCGAACGCTTTTGACGACTGATACACCGCCTGCTCAAGTAGCTGCCAGGGTACTGTGGAATATGCCCCTTGTATCTTCCTGTATCGTCGCAGAAGAAGGCGGTAATATATCTTATCGACAGTGGCAGTTTCTTAAGCATCTCACTTCCAATTTCCGATTCGTAGACGCGGAACTCGTGGGCGAAGGTCGAGCACTCAGGGTGTCATTTAATGGCATGTGGGTCATCACGCCTCAGTTGAGCATTGTTGAATCATTCGAACGCCCGCAACACGCCATCTCGTTGCCAGTATTGATCATACTGCAGAATGGTCATCGGAAGGAACGAGTCGATCCAACAATTCAGTTCCGGCAAGGGGCCTCCGTATTGATGGGAGATAGGAGAGATGTGCATGAATGATGGGCACCCTATCTCGAAGCAGAATTGCCTCGTAAGCTGCGAGATCGACGCACATTACGAAATAGATCGGATTGGGGCGACGTGAACTTATCATTGAGCCGAACCCGGTCGATGTTTCTGACACAGATGTGATGCCGAACCTGTTGATCGCTTTTAATCGGTGGGCATGCGCGATATGCCTGGGAATTGATATACCACGAACTCCGAGATCGCCAGTCGTTTCAAGAAACCCATGTGACGCTGTGAATTCGGATTTTGGTTAGGCACTCCCACACGCAACGTAATGGAAGATAGAAGTCAGGTCACCACCGTGGACAGATGGATCCAGAGCCCAGAGAGATCGATACGATAGCGCAATGGTAACATCGTTCCCTGTCACAGTCATGACCCTATACGGCGCAACGTCGCCATCTTCAGGGCTTATTTACTTACACGCGCTCTGAAGGTCATGCGAACAGTCCTTCTGGTTCAAGACCCCCCTGGAATGGCAGCGACCTCCCAGACATTTTTCTGACGTTCGGATGGAAACGCATTTCGCTACATATCTGGCCTGGAATGAGGGGATACGGATGGCATGGGCTATGTTCCTGTCTCTCGATAGGTTCTGTCCAGAATATTCTTCGCTCGTCAAGTAGTTGGCAGAAGACAAAGCGTGGGAAGCAGTGCCTCGATCGCTTATGCTGGCGCGGGCAGTGTATCAGATCCATTGAGCGTTCGAAGAACTACTGAGCCTCAAGTAGTCAATAACATACAGTCGCGAATGAAGCGAAAATTTATCGATCCCGGAAGATTGAGTGGGCATGAAAGCCGTGTTGGCCCATCAGAGTTCCCCACGAGACCTTCGGTGAGATCCCAACGATGGTACCAGCGCGAGGCCGAGATGATTACAGCCAGTTGTTTTGGGAACCAATAGTGTCCAACCTCAGTATGAGTATGAGCATCATGCGTTAATGAATTTAGTTGCTTTCTCATCTCCATCTCGTAAGCTTCGGAGCGCCCAGTTCAGTTTGATTTTTCTTCGTCGAGGATGTGTTCGTTTATACTGTACCTTCGGAGCCATACAAGGTCTGATCTAAATGTGACAATAGAATCAGACATTGGAAACAGTGAGAGCCAAACTTCCATCGCAGTCCCCCTTTCCAGTTGATGACGTGACGACGAGCTCGAGCAGATTAGAGGATTGTCAGCTCCCAACGGGGGAGAGGGTGTTCCTCGTAGATTTTAACACAGCATTCTGGGAGAATATTGACCTATCTCCCATTAGTTAATCGCTGCCAATTGGTCCTCGATTGCTATCGATCTACCAAGACCTTGAAATTGATTTCGTCTGGATAAACCGTTGCCAGATATTTGTTAGTCGAAAACTTGCTGCTCAGATGACATTCAATAACTTCCCGAAGGTATACGGCACGGAAGACGTTCAGACTGACAACCAGAGTCAGGCATATGAAGATACAGGTCGTTGAGGAAGGAGAAAAGGTAGCGGGCTCACGCGGACCGAGCCACGCCAGCACTCTGACCGGTAGTAGCGTCACCGAAAACATTCACAACGCTCACTATGCTACTGTCTCACTTGATTGCGGATCAGAAAGGCATGGGCACCCAATACGACGACATATTATTATAGAAAGTATCGCGGCTGTGGAAAGAGTAGAATTCGAAATTGAGAGCAGTATTTTTGGTATGATGGGATGAGGAAGCACGACGACGAACAACGCAAGATCAGGTTAACGAAGAAAACACGAGGGGATGAGAAGAAGTTTGCACCATGCGCACGCAATTAAAGAAGATTGAATACTATGAGATCGGAAAGATAGAGTGTGATGATCAAAAGTCAAAGACGGAGGAGAGAAGAAACTGATAGAAGAAAGTAACGCGAGAAGTTAATTCCCGGCTCCGACATATTAAAAGCCGAACAAGATCGACGACAACGAGTAACCCCCCGTCAACCTTAATGCCAACCAACCAAAAGAGGCAGTCACATGATCGACCACCTTACTGCTGTTTACATTCCTCCGGGTCGACATTGCCAGAAGCCGCAGCACCCTTCTTGGGAGGGGGACCGCGACGCTTAGTAGGGGGCTCGTCATCGGAGTCCTGGAACGATCACTGTAAGTCAGCTGTAAGCTCCGCAATGACAATAGGAGCATATAGGAGAGAAGGAAAGGGAGGGAGGGGATGAAGTAGGAGAATCAAGACTTACCTCATCATCATCGTCAACATCATCCGAGTCGATATCTTCAAAATCTTCCTCATCCTCATCGTCGATCTCAGCGCCTTCGAACTCGAGTGCCTTTCCGGTGAAGAAGTCGACAGCGCGAGGGATGATCTACGACACGATGAGTATCCGACAGTGAATCGAAGGAAGATAAGAACGTACTCGCTCCTTAATGTCTTCACCGATCTGGTAATCAAGCTCCAGACGCTCCTCGATGTCGTCCAATTCGTCCTCGTCTTCTTCATCTTCATCGTCTTCATCGACGGCCGGAGGAGGTTGGGGAGGGCTGAAGAAGTTGAAGAAGGATTCGGTGGGGCGCGTCTTGCGGATGACACGAGTGCGGTTGGTGTTTTTGTTGCGCTGCTTCTTGATCTCAATCTCCTTGGTAAGATCCTTATCCTCCTTCCAGTGAATAGTATCACCGACGGCGCGGTCGTAGAGGAAGTCACCGGAGTAACCGACCTCATCCTATCCGAGAGCTTAGCATACCTGCATCAAGATAGAGATAGAAATGCATACCTGATAGAGGTAAGTCTTGGTGAGGACCTGGTTGGTGAAGTATTCGTTAGGCGCGAAGTGGAAGTGAAGGACGAAGCCAGTCTTCTTCTCTTCTTGGATATAGGTGACGGTGACATCGGTGAGATGCTTGAGAGCACCAGCATCACGGTCAGTGATGAGTTCAGAGATGCCGAGGTGGTTACGGAGAGCAGTGAGCCAGAACTCGGGAACACCCTTGATATCGGTGGTAGGAGTGGCAGGAACGACGAGCGGAACGTAGTCTTCATCATCTTCGCGCGAAATCTCTTCACCAGCAGCAACCTCCTCTTCAGTGACAGTAGCTTTGCCAGCGACGATGTCACGACGGCGGTCGAAGACAGGTTGGTACTTGGCAAGATACTATAGCCGCCATGACGTGTCAGTACACGGTCGTCTACACCGTTGGAAAGAGCAGAATGAACTGACTTTTCGCTCAAGCTCCCACATCTCGAGCTTGAATTCTTTTTGCAGCTTCTCGTACTCAGCCTGAACACCTTTCAAGCCTTCCAGCGTCCTTTTTACTTCCACAGGCAGCGACTCGATGTAACCAGAGCTTTTTCCAAGGAGACTCGCGAGACGACCCTGGACCATTCCGAGCATGGCTTGTTGGAAGTCGGGGCCACCAGCTTCGTCGCCCTCACTGTCATCGTCTTCTTCGATAGCTTCACTGATGTCAGGCACAGTGGGTCTGCTCAAACCAGGAGCGACAGGCGCGCTGGTGAGCGGCGTATTTTGTGGCGTAGGAGCAGTGATGTTGGATTGGTTGATGGGGAGGTTCGACGACATGGTTGCGGAAAGGGTTGAACTGGGGTGTCGACGATCAAAGACAAGAAAATTTGGCTTGGGGAAATATTCGAGCTCCGATATATAGTTTCTGCTTATGTAACTGAACTCCCCTATGCGACGCCAGCCGATGCCTCGTGCGCTCCCCGCACCCTTTCCGCGTTTCCCAGACATCCACAATTGCCTCTCGACGACTGTCTAAAAGCCTCTTATGAGAGTTCCATGGCTACCCGATCGCCTGAGAATTTGAACCACTCTTTGTCCTGAATATTTGCCGGTATTTCTCGACGACGCCTTATTCTCAGCTCAGGTCTCTCCGGAGCATTGACGGGTTGGACTTCATTCGAACTTCGCAAACCCTACCCCTTCACGTTATGTTACATGTAATTCCACCGGAGTCATCTCCACGTCTGGGGAACACGACTGAGCATCGATCATTCTGGACTGTTTAGCCTTGTGTTTAGCAATTGGCTCTTCCCCGCGTTCAGGCTTGCCCTCTGCCCTAGTCACCGAACAGACCACACGAGCTCTCTATTTCTCTCTGACTCAGTTCATTCTCTTTCAACAAGACCTCTTGAAATCTTGATCATCATCCCTAACCCATTGCGCGCTGCGTAATACACTACGTTGCTCGTGTTCGGCATGCTTATTCGGCGACTGTACTATAAAGCAAAACTCATTTTTTGCCTCGGCTGTGCTCTCGCACCTTAACTTACGAATTCTATGCACCGACACTAGTCTGAATGCCTCCACGCGGAACGGGTCTCAGGGCGCTGATAGCAATCTAGGTTTGCGCATGCACCTCAGGGCGGGACAGCTTATCGCCACTATCACTCAGAAATTACGCCGTTTGGCCCACTTCCCTTTCTTGTGCCCTAGTCTACTCTTCATGCCATCTCGCAAAATATCGCACTGTGGAACGAGACGGCCCTCCGTCCCTCGAGTCGATATCAATAATCCTGATTCGAACCCCTACATCTCAGGGCCACGTCAAAAGCACTGTATCTTTATGAATTGAATTCTCTTTTCACATAATCGCCGCCCTTGGCCTCAAATCAGCTTCGATTTCCTAAATTCTTTCCGCCACCTGGAAGAGGCGCTGACTCCGTTATCCCCGAAGTCTCCGTCACGTAAGGTCACACCGGTTCTCCGGTTATCAGGCACACCCGATGATCATGACATCAGCTCGATCACACCTCTCTCTCCTGACGCCTTCCTCAAACATTTCCCGACTCCAATAACGAGTATATAACCTCGCCCTGTATCTATCTCTCTTTCCTCCTATTCCACCATCTTCCTATCTCAATCTTGACGAAAATGCCTATGCCTGATGCAGATATTCATCCAACTGCGACGGGACGAGCTCTACAACTTGTCGAAGCTCATCAAGAGCCTGCAGATCTCATATTCTATGCCGGATGGTTTTGTCCTTTCGTGCAGCGAGTATGGATAGCATTAGAAGAGAAGGGGATCGCTTATCGTAAGCGTTTATCTGTTTGTTCTCAGTTGCGCGTTCGACCTTAAGCCCACAGAATACAAGGAAGAAAATCCGTACCATAAGGTATGCTATACCTTCGACGCGTCGAGCCGGCACTCACATACATTCGCGAAGGATAAAGAATTCTTGAAAGTCTCGCCGAAAGGCTTGGTACCCGCACTCGTACACAACGACAAACCGATCCACGAATCTCTCGTCATACTTGAATATCTCGAAGAAGGTACCGTAGCTATCCTTAACAACGTCGCTTCACAACCTATTCAAATTATCATCAAGCCTTCCCAAACGCCAAACCCCTCCTTCCAAAAGATCCCTACACCCGCTCTCTCGTCCGTCTCTCAATAGACCACACCTCCAAATCCATCATCCCCAATTTCTTCAAACTCCTCCAATCACAAGACTCCTCATCCCAAAATTCCGCCCTCTCATCCCTTTATGAATCCCTCCAAAAGTGGACAGCGGGGATGTTAGGAGGAGGAAGGGGACCGTGGTGGGCTGGTGAAGAGATGACGCTTGCGGATCTGGTATTGATGCCTTTTATCGGGAGATTATATATTCTCGAAGAAAATCGGGCTTTCGACCTTTCGAAGACCAATGCGAAGTTCTCCGGTACGTCTTCTCGTTCACTTGCAGCTTGCTCGTTCAATATTCATATACGAATCGTTAGCATGGGTTAAACACGCGCTCGCTCATCCTTCTATGGAGCAGACGTCCTCGGAACGGAATTATTATGCTCAAATATACAACCGATATCTGAAAAATAAAGCGCAGAGCGAAGCAGCCAAAGCTACACGAAGTGGAGGCGTTATTCCTTGATCTAAGAATACCCTTCTTTTGATACGATAGAGAGCAAACATTAAAAATACTTTATCCATTTGGTATCTTACATTGAACTCGACTTCTAGGACACAGTGAATTACTGTACTGTACAGTGTACCATGTCCTACTAGAGTTGGAACGCAAATGGTACAGGTCCTATTAATTCAGGCTATCAAGAGTGATGAGATCGTCGATGTCCGTCCTAATCAATTCGATGCCATTCCTCTCCCATTCTGCCACAAGCTCCAGGAACCACGTCGGAAGTCTCTCAGGCTGAGCGATATTCTCTGAGAATTCCGGGGAATCTGGTGGAGGAGTTCTCAGACTCCATGGACATCGAATTTGTTTCAAGCAAGGGAAGAGAATGAGATGAAGATTTTCAAGGACCCGCCGGATGGGGGCGTTCCCACCGGAGACCTCCAGTTCCTCTCGTCTGAGGTCCAGGAATTCGATGATAGTGATCCCACGGTGCACGGGTTTGGGGTTGTTAGGTTCGAATAACAAAGGATGAATGACCTGTAGATGAGTTAAACGCGGACACAAACTCTCTAGCTCGGCCAAAACCAATGGGCCCAACCCCGCCTCAAGGTAGAAATAATCCAAAGTCTTTCCGTATCGTTGCAGAAAGTCAACGGACCTGGTCAGATCCGGAGACCTGACACACAAAAGTGAGAGCCGTCGAAGTTTCGGCAAATTCCAGGAAATGGTACCCCATGCACGATCCTGCTGAATCAGCAAGAACAGAATTTCGAGTGTCGGGAACGTGAGTGCCGAAGAGTCGTCATCGGCACATAGCGAATCATAAGCATTGATTCGCAGAGCGACGAGACAATGAAGCTGCGCTAATAGGGGACCCCACTTCAATGGCCCCGGAACGATAGTACACACGATATGTGTGACGTTCGGGCAGCAGGATAGGACCTGCTTGAAATGGGAGACCGGCGACAGATATCCCAATGATAGGAAACGCACGAAATATCCGTACAGACGTGCATCGGAGCTTAAGAAAGTAGGGACTGGTGATGTGAGAGTCGACATGATTTTTGGGGCTGTGGAAAGAGTGGTCGAAGTTGGTGAGAGCGCAAAGGTCAGCATCTCTGTGAGATGGAAAAGGAGCGGAAGAGCTAATTTTGCGAATGTACGACAAGTGAGAGCCACGCAGAGAGTCGGTCGAGTGTCCAGTTTTCGGATGCTGGGATTCCCGTGCCTAGTTTATCCAGATATATACCACATCAGGTCGCGAAATCGGATGAACGATTGATAAAATCACATAAAATGCTCCACAATGTCCTTCATCTCCTTTTCAGCCAAATGGTCGCAAACTTCTCTAATGACCAGCCTCCAAATCTCAACAGGAAACCGGATATTGAATCTCTGTGATGCTTGGGAATGAGCGCCCTGTTCGTCGTTTGCGCCTGGCGGCTTTGGAGCAATTGATAGCATGGTCTTTCAATTGAATGTGACGTCCTGTGTCGGAGAGTACTGATGTGATGAATTGAAGGCGCGCCAGATGATACCTTTGACGAGGAATACTCTTTGTAGAGACACAAAGGACAAAGCAACGGATCGTGTTTGTCCATGTTTGCTCTCAATCTCACTACACGGCCGAAAATGAGAGGCCGAATCAGGAAATAGATTGGTTGAAAAACGCCAGTGAAGATGGTCATTTCCAGAGAAACCAACAGCGAAAAGAATGCGAATGAGGAAGGGACGCTTCATTTTATAAGTCTACTGGTACTTTCTCCAGCACATTACCACGCACTCAACTCGTCGAAGCCTCGAAGGAGATGAGCTCATTGGTGTCCGTTCTGATGAATTTAATGCCGTTTCCCTCCCATTCTTCTAGAACCCCGAGGAACCAAGGTTGGAATCTCGACCACTGGCCAGATCGCCCTAAACACGGCTCTAAACCGGAGTCAATGTATGGGGCCCACGGACAATGAATCTCCTGTAGAGAAGGAAAAAATTTTGTGCGGAGGTCTCGCAAAGCTTCAATGTCGTCATCCCCATAACAACCATCTGCATACATGCAGCTTTCCCAAGTCATATCAGTGATTGTCACTGTCGTAACCCCGCGATGAATGATGGTCTGGGTCCCGTCTGCGATCCCTTCAAGCAGATGATCGGGAGTTGTGACCAGCAGGTGAGTCAGAAGTGGGCAAGAGTTTTCTAATATTGGAGCTTTTGGAATTGATAAGGATAGATCGCCGTCGAAGCTCAGGGATCGTAACGCGTGTCCGTGTACGCTGAGCAATGTTGAGCCGTCAACGCGCTCATCTCGAGTAAAAAAGGGACAGCGAAGCACGATCGATTGAAGGCTTGGTAGAACCCAAGAACAGATCTTCAAAACATTGGGATCGTCTGTAGTGATTTTCAAGGACAAGGCCCTGAGATTTTGTAGAGTGGGCTTGTAAGGTGTAGCTTCAGCACTCTGAGTCCGTAGGGATCCAAAAAGTGACTCTGTCATCTGAAGAGAAACAAGCGACTTCAATTTCTCGAGCGTACTTCCAAGATCCGTAATGCGTCGAATTTGCGGACGGTCGTGAATGATCAGGTGGGATACATTCGAGGAGTTCTTCAGAATTTCAACGGCGAATTATGGGTCTCCAATGATGAGAAATCTAACAAGATCGCCATATGACCGGTGCTCTTTCTCGAAAACCTCGGGTAATGGCAGTTTGAGAGTTGCATATAGCGACGATGCAGGGTTTTGCATCGGTATGAAATTGTACCGGTAGAGAAACGGAAAGACGATTCTTGTGAAGGTACGAGATATAAGGGCTAAGGAAAGCATGAATCGATGATCTGGCTCTCGGATGGTTTGAAAAGTTTGGCTGAATGTCCAAATAATCAGCCTGTTGAATCCCATCTAGTTCTGACGAAAATGAAATTACCTTCCCGTAGCCATGATTGCGCTTGACATCTCTTCCTCGGTTAATGGATCACACGCCTCCTCGAGAATGAGCCTCCAGATCTCAACTGGGAACTGGAGATCGGATGTCAGGGTCTGGGTCGAGAGAAGATTTTCTTCGGGGATCTCTGCCTGATTCGCTGCACTCGTCATAAGATCCTATATCAGCGAAGGACGTGAGATTTGTCAATCTAAGCAGGGAAGGCTCCCACCAACGCTGAGGTCATCGAACCACCTGTCGCTGAGCTCATAGTCGAGGTTGAACCGTGACAAACACATACAAATACACGCTCTCGGCAGCTTGCTCGGCAGAGAAGCACAAGGAGAAGCAAGCAGAGAAGTAACGTGTTTCTGGCGAGAATATGCATGTCTCCGATTTCAACAATGAGTAATGGAATCCTAATAATACCTCACCGTTGTACGCGATCACAGCTGACGGGCCGAATCACACTACGGATTGCTTTGGACAAGTTGGCTTTGGAACGCTATTGAAACATGCTGTAGTATCCATAAGAATCAATAGCGAAAAACGCTAGGCGAGTGAACAAGAAAGGAGGAATCATTTTCCGGGGCTAAAGCTATGCTATACCTCCGCCTCTCTACAGTAGATTACCAGGCTCTCACTTCATCAAAGGAAATGAGCTCATCGGTGTCCATTCTGATGAGCTTGATATCTCTCTGTTCCCATTCTACTAGAAGCTCGAGAAACCAGGTTTCAAATTTCAACCGTTGCCACGATCGCCCGAAATAAGGCTTGACCTCGCCGTCCCTGATTGGGAACCACGCGCAACGAATTTCCCGGAGAGAAGGAAAGATTGTCGTGCAGAGTGCTCGCAAGCCTTCATTGTCGTAATCTTCACGTCTATATGGATAGGTGCAGAGCTCCCAGGTCATTTCAGCGAATGTCACTGTCGTAACTCCGCGATGGATGATTATCGGTGTCTTGTCCTCACTCCAGCTGAGCAGTCGAGAAGGATCTGTTACCTGCAGGTGAGTCAGAGATGGACAGAGGCTCTCTGATATTGGAGCTTTGATTGTCAGCGTTTCAGTGATCTCTCCGGCAAAGCTTAGAAATCGTAAAGCGTGCCCATGTACTTCAAGAAACGATGCGCAGCAGAAATCCCCATCATCTGCTGAATGATAAGATCCGATCAGGACCGATTGAAGGTTCGGCAGATCCCACGAACAGATCTCTGCATCCTCTGGATAATTCGGGGGAAGCTCGAAGTACAAAGTCCTAAGGTTTGGTAGAGTGGGCATGAAAGGGGTTGAACCGTCGCTTATAGTGCTCAATGATTCAACTAGATGATCTGGGATCTTAAGAGCAACAAGTGACTTCAGATTCGAGAGCGTCCTTCCAAGGTCAGGAATGCACCCATTGCGCGAATCGTACTGGAGGAGCAGATGTGACACATTGGGGCAGCTGTTCAAAATTTCCATGGTACATGACAGATCATGCAAAGAGATGTATCTGACAAGATCCCCGTAAGATAGGCCGTCTGTCCCAAAAGCCGCAGGTAATGGCAGTTTGAGAGTTGAGAGTACGGCGGGGGGTACCGGGGGTGGAAGGAATGGCATCGACAAGGACTTCTCCGGTATAAAAATGTATCGGAAGAGAAACGGAAGAGCGATCCTTGTAAAGGTACGACATGTGAGGGCTAATGAGAGCATGAATTTGTGATCGGGCTTGGGAGCGGTTCGAGCAATTTGACTGTATAATCAGATGATCAAGAACTTCAGCCCAGCCCAGCTGCAAACTAAATGAATTTACCTTCCAATAGACTTTATATGGCACAATATCTCCTGTTCAGTCACTGGATTACACGCCTCTTCGAGAATCATCCCCCAAATTTCAACAGGGAGCTGGAGATCGGATGTAACGGCGCAGACTGCACGAAACCCAGCCATAGCGTTCTCCCGGCGAGTCCCTACGGTCGTTGTCGATTTCTCTATGAACGGAGGACGTGAGAATGAATGATTTATACGTTGTACGCCCTTACCAATGCTAAGCTCGTTGAACATTGAGCGCAAGTTCGGCAAAGGACAAACACACACAAACACAGCTGCTCGGCCGGCCTGCCGGCCGAAGAGAGTAAAAAATCGCATCGTACAATACACGAAAGATACTTCTATTCTATCATCATCATCACCATCTCACTCAGCCCATCTAGCCCTTATAGACCCCATCGACGCGCCCCACGCTCTCTCATTTCTCACCGAACTTTTCCCATTTACCCCATTCTTCAGCTTGCCATTAGTAGTACCAGTACCGTTACTTCCGGATTTCGCTTTCTCGTCGAATGCAATCCGTAATTTCTGATATCGAGGTAAAGGACTCTTCTCGATGAATTCGAGAACGAGGGGGTGGGTTTGAGTGGGTTTGTAGGCGCATGATGAGAAGAGTTCGAGTTGAGCGAGGAAGTTCTTGTCTGGGTTAAACAGTGGACGAGCTATGAAGTGTAGGGAATTAATTATGGTATCGGGAGTGAGATGAGATGAGTGAAATATACCGATTTCGATCATTTCGAAAGCTCTTGAAGCGTCTGTCTTCCGACTTCGCATATCTGATAGCGCGATGAATGATAGAGACTCTCATAATATAATGAAACTTACAAAACGCGCAGAGAAAGAGACAAAGTCGACTTTCCGTCCATGAATGGATCAAGATCCGGCCACTCGGCGTCTGATTCAAAGCAGCATCTATAAAATCGCACGCGGCGGGGAGTTGCAAGACTAGGTCCTCCGGCCTACTCTCCTTGAAGTTAATTTCAAGTTCCTTCACCGTTGAAGAATCCAGAAGACTAGTCGAAGGTCTAATCGCAAGAACATGCGTAATGCCCAGATCTTTCAGAATATTGGATGCCCTTTCGGGATCGTCTGGCAATCCACTGCCAATAAATTAGAAGTCGCACTTATGAGAAAGGGAGAAGGAATGACGAACTCGGCGATGTAGATGCCGTCATCAACTTTCTCAGGCGGACCAGCTTCGAATCCGAAAAGGGAGTCTTCTTCGATGAGAAGTCGAAGTGCTTCTTGCTCTTTCTGGAATTCGACGTAGACGGGATGATGTGGGGTCGGTTTATAAGAGCAGAGTTCGAATAGCAGAAGCTGTCGCAAAAATCCAGCATTAGGATGGACTTGTGAGCGTCCTGTCAAAGATGGTTATTAGACTGAGTTTTCGACATGACATGAGGCGAGGACGCGCTTACGTTTCTTGACGAAGAGTAGCGCCTTATTCGCAGATATCTGGCGGCTCCACATCACTTATCAATCAAGCGCCACGAAGGACACGAGTAGAAGACAAGACAAGATGGGAAAGAGGGGGGGGCGGGCAAAAAGGAAACGGAAGTCAGTAATGAATTGAAGGCGCTTAATCCCGCGCTCAGGGAAGTGAAATGAACCCATGTACAGTATGCGCAGATTGCTGTTGTGCTCCTTGAGATTCCCATTACGCAGTGAACTAGGACTCGTCCTCCTTTCTCTATGGCATCTTGGATGAATGCGCAGATCTTGGGGAGGTGTATGAGGAGATCTTCTTCTGGGATATCTTGGACGGGGATGGAGAGGTGGTGCGGGCCTGTTGATGGGAATTCGGGACAGACAGAGACGATGTGGGTGATTTTGAGAACGTTTGTGGAGGATGAAGATGAAGCAGCGAGCGAGGGTGGTACAGAGGACGTCGGTGAGCCAATATTGAGGCGCAAGGCAGAGCTCAATCTACGAGTCAACCCTCACACGTTAGTACAGACTTCGAAAGCCAGGAATGAGGAACACGCACGAGCCGAGGTATAATGTATCTTCCAATATCGTACTAATGCCTGTGCGGATGCTCATGATGAAGGTCGGACGACGGGGAGGACGAGTGAGGTCAGCGCCTGCGAGCATGGCGGAGTCAAGCCTTTTGTAGAAAAAAGGCACGCCGATCCGAATTGGGCCGAAGGATGCCGGAGCCGCCGAAGGGTTTGCCGCGCTTCGATTTTTTCGTGCCGTTATGACGTCGTCTCTATGGATACTCGAAATTTCTGGGGTCCGTTATCCTCTTTCTCCATTCTTCTTTTCTCCAACGCGGCAGGGCGATACTAATATTAGGCGCGTGCTGATGCAGGGTTTATGATTGAAGGCTGAGCGCTGAGCGCCGGGATCACACGCCAATCTTCTGTTACAATTTGCGATGTTCACCTCTGAACGTGAATGTTTACATATGCATGACGTCGGACTGAATTCGTTGACTTCTCTGATGATGTGCAAGCTCCACCGATGTGAATGCAAACTTGCAAAGAGATCGGTGTTCATATCTTATTCGGGCGGCTTGACAAAAGCAGCTGAGCGTTTCGATTTTTCCAAGGAATTTCCGCTTTAGATGATCGATGATCGAGATAGTGATGGGATGCCGTCACTGCATCGTTCACTATCTTGCCAAGCTATACCACGAGTTCAAGCTATCGGCATGAACGGTGTCTCTCTTCGGCCCCGAACGCCTTCAAGTTACCACCCCTGAAACCATGCCGTGCCGAACCTGAAGTACATGCCAGTGCCGTGCGCATATTCAAGTTTCTCAATACAAATCAGAGATGTATGCCTTCGCATCGTACCCCATCTTCCCAACAACAATTCTCGCACTCTCAAATATCTTCTTCTTCCCTCCGCGGAAGACGTCGAGGCCTGGGAATGCACCGTGGAGGATATCGAATGAGTATGGTTCGATTGATTTTGTTATGTTTGATATTTCGGAGGGGGGTAGTGGGATCTAGACATCGTTCTTAATATTTCTGGGAAGGAAGGAAGGAAGGAAGGGAGGTGGTTTACCATATTTGGATAGCTCCACATGAAGGCGACGGATACAGTTCCTGCAGGCCGGTCAATATCATAAAGCCCAGACTATACAAAACGCAATGATCAATCAATGCAGCATGTTATTGACAGAGAAGAAGGTATTACGGGTATAACTTGCACACTATCCGCGACGAATAGATGATCCTTCCATAAGAGTACGAGACTTCCTGGGAAATGGCCGCCTACAGGGATCGCGAGGATCCCAGGTACGATCTCTTTCGGCGAGGAGCCGATCCAGTTGGAGGATCGGACAGAATGGGGGTCTGGGCGCGACAGGAACTCTTTATCGGCGGATGAGAGATGCACGGGACAATTGTTGAATGCGTGAGACCATGTTATGTGTGTTGTCCAGTAATGGGGGTGAGATATTACTATATGCTGGATTCCCCCGAGTTCATTGATCTGCAGTTCAAGTTCAAAGCAGCCCATGGTCTGCAGTGACGGTCAGAAGAAAAGACTGAAAGACTCACGGCGTCGATCGTCGCTTTATCGATAAATGGTATGAGGTCCCACAATACGTTTCCATTGGTAGTCTTGATCAGAAATGCTCGCTCGCCGATACCGAGCTTTGGTTCTGTGTGAACAACGTATATCTCGGGTGAATCAGGGAAGGGCTGGTAAATTATATTGCGGTGTTTAGGGAGAGCTTGGCGGAGAGTTGTGAAGGAATGGCCAGAGGGAGGGACATATTGTCGAGGATCCTAGACAGAGGACAGAGATTAGCAGTTGCTTGAGAAGCATTCCACTATGAGCTTTCGATCGATCGTTGCAAGATTCAATTCTTGCGAGATTCGGGCGATGGTGGAAGCGAGTTCTTACATCGCATATGTGGCAATTGGTCAGTCCCTCTTTGACATCGAATTGTGTACCGCAAGTAACGCAGATCAAGAGGTCTAAATCGTCGTCCATGGTGCCTGTGTGAATGCGCCGGAAGTTTCGTCCGGTATAACCGGGACGCGATAAGAAGGTGCCTGTCACGGGCCTGTCACATACATTTGTAGCCTTTGATGTCGACGACGACGGGTCCAGAGGAGTCGTTCATCCTCGTCAACAAATCGCAAGTCCTCCCAGAATCAAGCCCGAAGAAATCGAAAGCTGCCGCGGATCCGAATCACCCTTCGACGAAGTCTGGATATTTCCCTGGCTCAGGCTCGCCAACATCTTTCGCGCACGATTGGTCAAAGGAAGGGACTGGAGGTGGACTGTTCATCAAAGGCCGACATTTCGTGGATGGATGGGGGAGAGTGTGTAATCTTCGAGGCGTGAATGTTTCGGGAAATTGTAAAACGTGAGTGATAGTTGGGAGTCGTGAGTATCAACCTCAGGTCGTCGGTTGGATGTATGGCTGACGCGTTGTTCAGTCCTGTGAATGATGATCATGAGAGTTTCCCGAAGAATAAAGATGTCGTGACCTTCGTTGGGAGGCCGTTTCCTTTGGAAGACGCGCCGGAGCATTTGGCGAGACTGAGGAGATGGGGTCTGACCTTTGGTATGCCACTTCCTGTTCATAGACTTCGTCGGTCTAAATCGAGATTTAGTTCGCTTTCTCGTGACATGGGAAGCAATAGAGCACGAAGGACCGTACGTAGCGTCTCCTTTATCGTATGTTCTCTGGAGTTCATTCGTTGTAGAGGGATCTACGACACCGAATACCTCAACTACCTCCAAAGCCTTCTCACCCTCTTCTCCCAATACTCCATCGTCTGCTACGTATCCCTCCATCAAGACGTCTGGTCGCGTTATTCAGGTGGATCCGGAGCTCCTGCCTGGACATTGTCAGCCGTCGGATTCGACATTGAGAAATTAGAGCAATGTCAAGCAGCCTGGCTTCAAGGCGTCAAAGGTCAAGGACATGGGGAGGATCAACGTGGTTTGTGGCCTACTGGATATCAGAAACTGGCTGCTAGTACGATGTTCACCCTCTTCTGGGCGGGTGACGTGTTCGCTCCGTTGTTGAAGGTGAAGGTTGGAGATAAAGAGGTTTCCGTGCAGACCTTCCTACAGGAAGCTTTCATGGGTGCCTGGGAGCAACTCGCGCGTGCTGTAGGCCATCTGGATGCTGTTATTGGTTTCGAGGTAGGCTCATTGATCCTGAGCAGCTTCATCCGACTAACTCGGAATTCGTAGATGATGAACGAGCCACATCGTGGCTACATTGACATCGCATCCCTCCATGCATTCGATTACAACACCGACCTCCATCTCGGACTCATCCGTACGTTATTCGTCGAAATCCCTCGGCGCCTATTTATATATCTTCACTAGCCTCCGCCCTTCAATCCTTCATCCTCGGCTCCGGTCGCCCAGCCGACGTTCGTATCTGGACCCGCTCCTTCCCTATCCCCTCTCGTCAAACAGCCACCCGCAAGATCGTCCCAACTTCCTCAGCGTGGTCCTCAACAGGCCCAACAGCCGGCCAATGTCTCTGGGAAATGCACGGCGTATGGGGCTGGGATCGTACCAAATCCATCGGCGTCCCACTCCGCGAAACCTACTTCCACAAACATCCAGAGACGGGGAAGAAAGTCGAGTGGTATACGGATTTCTATTGGCCTTTTACGAAGAGGTGGATGGGGAAGATACATAGTATCGAAGGGTTGGAGAAGAAGTGGATCTTTGTGGAGGGTGTGCCGAATGAGCTTTGTGAGAGTAATTGGATGGGAGAGGGGTGGGATGAGAGGGTTGTGTTTGCTCCGCATTGGTGTGTCAGACTTATTCGCTGCCTGAGGTAGCGTGCTGAGTGGACACAGGTACGATTTGAGTGCGCTATTTCATAAATGGTACGGGAACGTATCTGTCAACGTTCAAGGATTATCCAGAGTGCGTTATTTCCTCCCATATATGATCGTCTCCTCACGTTTGTACATAGGGACTCTTCGTCTTGAAAGCGCTCTACTACGGCCACGCCTCAGCACGCAACAATTATTCCCTCCAATTACGAAATATCGTCGAAGCGGGATACCGAAGTCTAGGAGAGAAACCTGTCATCATTGGTGAAACTGGCGTTCCGATGGATATGAAGTGAGTCCCCTCATGACTTCATGAGCGTATTCTGATAGAAATATGAAGTGGTGAAGAGGCTTTCCGTACGGGCCAGTTCACTTGGCAAGCTAAGATGATGGATGCCTTGATGACTGGGATTGAACGAAGTATGGTCGGCGTCAAGTACGTCCTCCTCTCCTCTTCTGTCGTCCACAACACCTACTCACCCATCCCCAGTCTTTGGAACTACAACCCCGATAACGACGATAAACGCGGAGACGACTGGAACGGAGAGAATTTCTCATGGTTCAGCTCCGGACGTGCAAGAATGAAAGGAACCGCTTCTCTCGCTCAGAATGATCATTCTCTCGATCAGGGAGGGAGGATATTGCGAGCCATTGTCAGACCTTATCCTGCGAAAGTCGCTGGTGTGCCGTTGAGCTTTGACTTTGAGATCCATACGGGTCGATTCGTATTCTCTTGGGCGCTTCCGGATCCCTCTTCAAGGAATAAGGATCCTAAGGATGAGGGAAATGCCAAGGCGAGCGTATCAAAACCTCCTCTCTCCGATCTAGCCGGTCTTCGCTCCCACGAATCAGAAATCTTCCTCCCAAATTCCCTCGTCCGAAATCGAAAGCTATTAGTGAAAGGCATCCGCGACGAATTATGGACATACAAAGCTTCCACTCAAACACTCTACATCCTTAATCCGCCCGAAGAGAAAGGACCAGGACATATATTCAACATTGAAGTAGCGGTCGATCCGCCTTTGAGGGAAGGATGGAAGATGAATAGTCAGTGGACGGATTTCGGGATTTGGTATATTAGTTTTGTGCTTTCGGTTTTGAGCTTGTTGTGGGCGCTGGTTGTTAGACATTGGGTCGTTTAGAGGCGTTAATCTATGCGAAATCTTGCTTCAGCCTGCCTCTATTGCTCTATTCTACCATTGCCGCGTATTATTAATATTACTATGTTTGTGTATGTTTGATACCTCTGGACCCGCGCCTCAACCTTGGCCTCAACGCACAGCTGACTTGCAGGCTGGGGCTGAGGTCGATGAAGGTTGAACGTTCCATCAAGACCATGAAATTCGATCTCGAGTTTCCAGTCGAGATCTGGAGGATCATACTCTATCAGGCGTGCAATCCAGTGACCGAAGAAGAGGTCTCCAATATCCTCGCGTCTAGTCAAAGGTGAACCCCTTCAGGCTCAATTATCGCATCACTGAACGACTCTAATCTCTAAAATTCGGCTCAATAGGCAATCCCTGCAATCTCTTCACGAGCCAGATTACCAATCCATGCTTTCCTTGATTCTCACATGCCGCACCTTCACGAAATTGGTGCTTCCGTTTCTATTGCGCTTCATTCAGATACCCTTTCTCAACCCTCTTCCATACCATGGACTACCAAAGTCATCTTCAACTCTCACATTACCATTGCCAAAAGCTTTCGGCACGCCGGATCGCTGTTATGGCGATTTTGTTCGATACATTTCTATAGGAAAACTCCACCACCTCTCTGAAACCCTAAATTCCTGCCCGAATGTATCCCATCTAATCATCCACGGGAATCAGTTTATGCGACACATCCCGGACATTGGAATCATGCTCTCCGGATTAAAGTCACTCGTCGCCCTTCACATGCCAGAGTGCATTGCACGCTTACCCCACGTTCGTGACGGATCCATCCATCCTAGACACTCTTTAGAAAATCTCAAACTTTTGCACGTGAAAATTCACACCGACAATCCCGATTATTTGGAAGTTTGCTCATGGGAGATACCTAATCTTCACCGAGTCGTGATGGGCTCTGACTTGGCTATGACAAGCGTCACTGGCGCTGCAATTCTCCAACTCTACGGACAGTCCCTTCAGTCCCTGAGCTTTGTCGGTCCTCGGTTCGTCAGAATTCTAAAAGCTCCCTTATTAGAGAGCTTTTGCCCCCTTCTAACTCACCTTCAAATCGAGTCTCCCGACAGACTTCTAGAAGGGACTGAGCATGGGGAATCATCCATTATTCACCACGGTGTCACGACAGTGACATTCGCTGCTATGACTTGGGAGAGCTGTACGGATGCGTACCATTCTTTTAGTCTGCCCGCCATTGATGCTTTGCGAAATATCCACACGAAACTCTTTCCTTCCCTTCAGGAGATTCGTTGTCCGTGGATACCAGACTACAGTTCCCGCCTGGTGCCTTATTTCGGGCGCTCTGGCCAGCGGTTGAAATTCCGACCGTGCTTTCTCGGCATTGTAACGGAATGGGAAGGAAAAGGAATTAAACTGGTCAGGACGGACACTGATGAACTCGTGTCCTTCAATGAGTTGAGGTCGTGGTGACGTACTGTTGAAACTGCGAGCTAGAGGGGGGTTAAGTCTCTTGGACTGCCCACCCAGCCTTTCATTTTTAGTGAATCAAAGTTTGTTTTCGTGTTCGCTTCATTTCAGTAGAAATTTAGAACTTGCATAGCGTTGTAGATCACCTTCTTTTCTTGTCCGCGCCGGCGTTTGAGGCCGAATAGCTTGCCAAATAGTAAGGACCAAGGCAACATAGAGCAAACAAGCGTAAACACACGTGCACAACATCTGTGTTCCAGTAACCGGTTGTCTGCATCGCTCCAGAAAACACGTTGTCAAAAGTCTCGCAGCAATCCCTCTTTGTCTTTGGCACTCGTGTTGGCCCTATCCAGAACGTTTACTCTGGTGATAAAAACTGCCGATGCTTTTACAGTCTACAGCCGAAAGCGTTGAACCAGGCCTCGATCAGCCTGTCATCCCGAAGATCCATGTCCAATCACTACCTGTTGAAATTTGGAATATCATCATCAAAGAAGTGTGTGATCCGATGACTGAAGCAGAGATGCTGGCGGCCGTAGAGCACTTTAGTACAAGGTTAATTCACTCATTATGTGTTCGGCTCTGCAACCTGATGTAGTATTCGTAGATATCTTAGGACTCACGGAAGCTCTCATATTCAAGAACGAGATGCCCTCTCAATCCTTCGCGTAGCCCTCACGTGCCGTACATTCGCCAAAGTGGCTATTCCCCTTCTTTTCCATCAACTATTGATCTACACGGACACATCGGACTCCACCTCCTTATCACCCACACCGAAAATAAGTTCGACCCTCACATCGCCAATTCCTCCTATATTATGTTCCGAAAATGACTCTCCCTTGTACGGCAACTTTGTGCGTTTCCTATCAGTAGGACATGATAGACGTATGCCGCCAATCCCCGATTTCAAGAAGATCCTACTCAGCTGTCCGAACGTCACACATCTCATGTGTTTCACTTCTTCGGATTCCTTTTTATGGTGGCCTGCAATATCGCAGATGACCTCTCTCGTCGCTTTGCGAATGACTGGTCTCAAGGCTCCTTGCCTCGATGAGGACTCTCCGATAGTCACCTTCCCACACTTGGAATCCTTGTATCTAACGATCGTGCACAATAATGCATGGGGCGTCGAGCGTTGGATTTTGCCAAAGCTTCGATCGCTCGTGCTTCATGCTGGCTTTGAAGTAGATCACAGAAGGCTCGAGAGGTTTTGCCAACGATATGGGCACACCGTAGAGTTTTTGCATTTCGATCCCAAATGCGATCGCTTGATCTTTGCGTCTCTGGAGCGGCTTTTTCCGCGTTTAAAACATCTGCGAATCTCCTATACTTCCTCTCTATACTCCATAGACCCCGCCACCGTCCATCGCGGCGTCACTGTTATCACAATTCCTACCTTGAGCCGTGGAGACTTCCGTCCCCACGAACCCATTCGGCCTATCCTCGAAAACCTTCATACACTGCTTTTTCCTGCTCTGAAGCAGATCCGATGTTACTGGACTTCACCATTGGAAGGTTCCTCAAAAGTTGGACCGTGGTTCGTGGAGATTTTAGCCGACTGGGAAAGAAACGGCATCAAATTCATTAGGATTAACAACGATGAATTAATAACACTGGACAGTCTGACGTTGTAGTAGCTTGCTCATTATAATAAAGCATGATGCTCAATCGTTTGCTATGACGCCGCCAATGCAATCCTTCACTGCGCCTCATCGGGATCAGCTTAGATATGACCATCCCCGGGCTATATACATGGCGTCATTTGAAGATATCACACCCAATCTACACGGGGAATCGAAGTCGTCATTTCCTCCTTCTCACTAGCACTTCCGTACTGGGACTGTACGGATGATGATGATTTGATGCTCGAACATCCCTTCATCAATCATGTCATTGTAGGAGGAAAGATTAAGAGTGAGCATGTTTATACGAATACGACGTCGGACTATCATGCAACATCCCCCCCTCCGCACCCTCCTCCGAAACTCTCCGACTGGTACTGTTACTTTCACTCATCCCACCTCCAACACCGTCACTACCACCTCCGCTCCCAATACTCCCAACACGTCCTCTGCTGCTACTGGGAGGTATAAGCCCTAGTCCATAGAACGGAATCTCAACTCGTAATTTCTGCTTGCCAGCATCGGTGGCATGACCGACTTCGGGACTCGCACTGCGTTCTCGTTTGACGTCGTATTCCGATGATGGGTTCAAATTCGTCGTCGCAGTAGGCTCCTGCTTCGTAGTATCCGAAAGAAAGTTTTTCTCCGGATCGTCAGGCTCGGTCTTTACTGTTCGCTCGACTTCAGATGCGATAGCACGACTCGTCGAGCCCGGACCCCGAGGAATGAAAGACAAAGAAGGTTCCTCATACTCCGTCTTGACCTTCACTGCCGGATTCGAATCCGAAGTAGAATGAGAGTCATCAGTACTTCGACCCGCTGGCGCAGAAAGCTCAGTCGAAGCCGGAGCGAAATCTGGCTCGAGCTTCAACGTCGGTATACCCATCGGCACAGGCCCCGGACTCGGACTCGCCGACCTCGACCTCGACCTCGACTCATTCAGCGAAGGTGACCTCGATACCATCCGAGTCGTACTCTCATGCAGACTAGACAATGCACTTGCGAAGCCTGTCCCGAGTCTTCCCAATGGACCTGCAGGTTCCGTTTTGGTTTGTCTCATCTCAACTGTTGCGACCGGGATAGGCGCCGACGGTCCTGATCCTATCTGCGATTGCGGATTCGAAGGCGAAGAGGACGAAGGTCCTGCGGGAGGTGCCGCAGGAGGAGGAGGCGATTGAGATTGAGATTGAGAGAGGGAGAACGAAGGAGGCGGAGAAGGGGATAGCGAAAACGAAGTTCCGAAAGGCTGAGCTTGAGTCGGAGGAGATGAAGGAAGTTGAGGCGGTGATCCCGGCGGAGACTGCGATAATGCAATGGACTGAGGAGGTGATCCAGGCTGTATCGACGATTCTCTCGATAACGAGAACGAAAATGCATCTCTTCCTCGTTCTCGATCTCCGGCGCCAGTGCCGGTATTTCCACTGGTACTAGCACCGATGCTTGGGTCTTGGGTAGACTCGCGGGATTGAGGTTGGGATTGTCCGCCGGATGATACGGAGAAGCGGAGATTTGGAGCTTGGAGTGTGTGGAATTCGTTCAATGCGTTGCTTAGAAGATCCATCTGGCCATCAACTTTGTCAGTCATCGAATAAATATCAATGAAAATCGAGGAGGGTACCTTGGCCATGATCTTATCGACGCCCTCTTTCCTTCGCTCGAACTTCTCCACGAGCTTCTCGAATTCTGCAGCTCTCTCCTTTTCCTCTCCTCCCTCATTTCCTCCTTCCTTTCCTCGAGTCCTCGAACTTCCACCGAACCCTGAGCCACTCTGAGGAGGCGAAGGAACAGGAGCGACGACAGCTCCTCGAGCAGAGGTACGGCCCGCAGAAGATACACCTTCCATATGAATGTGTAATGCTGCGATTTCCGCTTGTAATGATCGGATTTTGGATAGGTGAGCCCAGAATTGCGCAGCTTGGGCTGTCGCCGAGGGTGTGGTTGATTCAAGGGGATAAGTCGCTAGGCCGGCGGCTGATGCAGTTGTGGAAGTTGAGGGATTCGATTGGTGTGATTGGTTTGATGCGGAAGTGGATGGTTCGAATGTTTCGGCGACGGGAGGTAATGCATTCGGAGCGTTCGGCACAAGATTAGGGACCGGGTTAGGGATTTGATCAAGGAGTTGTGCATCATTCGAGGCTTGCGTATCAGGAGGGAGAATAGTGATGTTCTCCTCGCCGGTGAATGGATGAAATAAAGTCTCAACAGGTGCATGTCCTTCGCCTGGATGAGCGCGTAATGAAGGCGGAATAGAGTCTTTGATGGACTCTGCATGAGAGTGGATGCGTGCTAGTGTATCGTCGTGTGCATCTCGTTCTCTTCCTTTCCCTTTGTCATTATCGTTGGCATCGTTCGCGTCGTCAGTTGGATAACGGCCGACGTTCCGGCCAACGAATGGGAGTGGAGGAGGCTGGGGAGGCGGAGGAACGTGTCGAGATGTTAGAGGGAGAAGAGGTGTATTGACATTATTGTCTCTATTCGAGGATGCATTATGAGAATGAGCCTTGGTTGAGTCTGAGCGTCCGAACCACGAGAACATTAACAACCGTCAACATGGGCTCTCCCGAATCTCCGACCGCCGCTTCCGAAACAAGCGCCTGAACATGGATTTGGTTGTGCCGATGTTGAGTGACTTTGCGATAATCTCTCCCTTCTCATCGCTTCATGAACCCCTCCTGCTCTACTATCAAATTTATACTATATTTGAGGAAGCCGTCTACAGCACCTTGAGTCCACTCCGCCACGGTTTCCAAGTTTGCTTTTGTTTGTTGACTTCGGAAGGTACAACTACCAGTAGTAGTGAATGGTGAAGTTACCCAGAACTAAATTGCAAGGGTCTCTCCGTCACACATGTGACGGCAGTTGATGCACTGAGCACAGGTTGAGTGCATCCACTTCAGCCTTACCTGTGGGTAACCTGTCCTCTCGAATCATCCAGCCTTGGTGTCGCCCTCCCGTCTGACTCCCTTGCCTGCACCCCCACACTAAACTACCGACTCACGTTGGATACCCTACCGAATTTCGTGATGCCGACTGTCATTGATCCATCCGCCATCAATGTCGATGAATCTACAAATCAGACTACCGCTTCGCAGTCGACGGCAACGGGGGTCGCATCGCCCACGGTGTCAAACGACTCGCGCTCACTCATCCCTCGTCACATTTCTACCGGCGACATCAGGAAAGATACCACTTCAAATGGTGGAAAGACATTCAACGGCCTATTGCTCGCCCTCCAAGCGATAAAAGATAGCGCAGACGTCTTCCCGCCTCTAAAATCCTCAGCCGCAGGTCTGCTGGTTGTGATCGATATCTGTAAAGTGAGAATACGATGGCACAGATTTTTCACAGTTATTAACCCCCCTCATTCACAGGGCTTCAAACGGAACCAAGAAGATTGGTTCGCATTCGCTCAAGACTTGACTCACTTCATCGTCCATATTAACGATGGCATAAAACAATCCTCTCATCCGACTGTGATAACACGTCTCGAAGAGTTCACAAAGTAAATCTCCTTGACCTCTCCATGAGGCTGCTCCGCTGATCTATTGTCCAGGGAACTGGATGTCATATTCGGTGACATCGTGAAGCTTTTGCGCAGAAATAAAGCCGAACGTTTCATGCAAGTCAAAGCCGATCGAGAGATGCTTGAAAACTATCAAAATCGTATACGGGACAAACGAGAGGAATTTAATGTGAGTCTGGCACGACTGTCAAGCTTGATTCGTGATCAATATTGCTCATATCGTTTGATGACACTAGACTATTCTCTTGCTTCAAGTATCTGACACGATGAAGGAGCTCTTGAAGTCATCGAATCAGGAACAAAGGTATGCAAACGCGAACATGCATGACCGAATTTTCTGACTATCGGGGGTCTGAACAGTTCTCTATCGATATTAATCGACCGCAGTGCGAATCTTCAGGGTATCTGTAATTTATTAAAAAAACATGTTATGTCCTCGGAGATCGCACGTGCTGTAGTACCTCGACTATCTTGGGCATCAGCTTTTTTTTTTTTTAGAACCTGGGAACATGGTAACCTTACTGCACCCTAATGACGCCATCGTGCTGACTACGATACAGGACGTTTCAGCCGAATTCAAACTCCGATCGTGACCCGCTAGCCTCTCGGATTTCATCATCGCTCTCGCCTCTCTCGCCCTCATGTCCTTGATCTTATCATATGGCATGGTCTTGTGCATCTTTTCCTGTGGTTTGGGGGAGCAGAAGGTCATGGGTTGTATATTTTTCGAATCAATCTTTGTGTTTCAGCTACAATTTTGCCTATCTGTCTGCCATCGTTCCTCCCATTCGCCACACTTATCGGGCCTCATCAAGCCTGATATCATGCTTTAATTCTCACTCTCGAAAGTTCCCACTCGTATGCCCCATCTTTTTAGTATTTATAGTGCAAGCATGTAGTAGGGTAGCCCCCCCCCCAGGACACCACACTCGGATTCTCACTCAGAACTTGTTTGAAACTCGGGAGCATTCCCAATTGATTACTACGACTCATAATTGTCTCGATACGACACTTGGTCGTGCTTGAGCCCGACTCATTACTGTCAACAAACCCAATCTCGCACACACATTTCAAAATCAGCCTCATCTTCTCCTATGGCCTTTATCTTCGCGATAAAGGTGCGGAAAGAAGACAAGGCAATCACTAGGCGGCGTCTTCTTAATCTTTTCAATCGATCCGTCGCTAGCATTGGGACTAGGATCGCCGCGTTATGAGTATCACAGACTGGTCTTAGAGCTGTAATTGTTCGGCCTATCGCCAAGTGATCGAGATAATCGACTCGGATGTTGGATGGATCATGGATGACTCGACGACTTGAAGAAACCTGGGAAGATTGCGCCGGAAGAAACTCACGAGCAGGAAATCGATTGTTTGGGTGATTTGTTTGGATTCAGTATCGGAAGGGCACTACTTCAGTGTCTCAGCCATAGGAGAGACATATTGAGAGTATTATCACGATTCAAAGGATCAAAATACTTAAATGTCACTCTGCCAACTGCGCAGGTCGGGCAGCCTGCAGCTGGGCATCAACAAACGACAACACCTTCTCTCCGAATGTCCGAAGGTTCCGAACAGAGCTTCCGACCTTGCTTCCGACATTCCAACGATCGAGGTCGAGCAATTCCTCTCTAATCTCTTCGTCTTCGCAAGTCAGGTCACCTTTTACACGTCTAATCAGCTTTTGGTTTACATCGCAAATCGATCACTGGCATGTCCTCGTTCGGAATTCGCACGAGGCTTCGAGTGAATCGAGTTTGCTCCTGTTTGCTGCAGGTAAACCCGCTCTTGGCTCGCCGCTCAAACTCAGTACTCACACTCAAGCGTCTGTTTAATATAGATGATAACATAGTGGTTACACTGGCACAGGCGAGGTGAATGCACTGGGGCCGTGCCAACCCTCTCGAGTCCGCAAGCCTGCTCAACGCTTGGGATCGCCCATCGATCGACATCCCTCCGTTGCACCCGACGTATCACTCACCTGAGTCATCTCAAACATCCGTCTCTCGCATTTTTTGAGTGAAACAATGAACAATTTGAGAGACCGACGCGGGAACAACTCGAAGTTCAACGGGCTGATGCTTGTGCTCCAATCCATCAAAGACAGTGCCGACGCATTCCCTCCTCTCAAGTCGACGGCCGCGGCTTTGTTGGTTGCAATCGGGATATGCAAAGTAAGTGGAGTGGATGAGAACCGCATTATCCTGCTCCTGACTTGTACACATCTACAGGATTTCAAAAAGAATCGAGAGGACTGGTTTGCATTCGCTCAAGACTTGACACAATTCATGGTCGATGTCAACGAGTGTATCCAAAAATCGCCGCATCCGGTAGTTCTCAACCGTCTTAAAGAGTTTACACAGTCGGTGTTTGTTGAAATAATTCAAGGATTTCTCTGACACTCTTTGTAGGGAACTGAATGAGATTTTCGGTGAAATCGTCCAAATGTTGAGCAGAAGTAAAGCCGAGCGCTTTATGCAAGTGAAATCTGATAGAGAAAGGCTCGAAAACTATCAAATACGTATACGAGAAAAACGAGATCAGCTTCACGTAAGTTCTGGTTCGCTATTGATTCCTATCACCATTGGGTCAATGCCAAAATTCATGATCGCTCAATCTCACACGCGATTTTTTTAGACTATTCTTCTGCTTCAGATATCCGAAACGGTACAGGAGGCTCTGAATCTCGCAGCCGTGGATCACAGGTATGTACATGCGAATATACATGACGATGTTTCTAACCATCGCGCTTCTGACTCTGACAGTTCTCTGTCACTCCTGGTCGAACTTTGCAGAGCCGATAGTGAAAACATTCGTAGTTTAATGAAATCACATGCATCAAGCTCAGAAGAAGCAACACGTGATAGAGTGGCTCAACTGTCGTGGATCTCGGCTTCTCTCTTTTTTTTTTTTTGTGATCCGATCGACTTTCAGAGCCACTTCGGTTGCTCTACCACGAGGGCACCCAGAACTTCAAGCTATGCCTGAGTACTCAGGGGCAACCGTAAGCGTTCATTATGATGGGTGAATGCTGTGAATGCTCTGTCTACAGCAACCCCTGCAAACGACCGTGCTCTCTTCGCGGCGACCGCGGGCTAGGAATGCTGTCCCCTGTAGCACTAGTGCCTGTAAGAGTTGTAGTACTGTTCTGGGTCATCGTCATTCTGAGTCAACCGTGATGCTTGACTACGAGTAGTGTGCGTTCAAACCGTGTACATTCGCTTGACGATAACTGGGTCCAAAGCAGGCCGACTTATTATTCTAGGAGGAAATTTTATGAGTTGACTTAGATTGGTATGGAAGGTGGACATGCAATCCGACATATATAGTTACGCCTGTAGCAAGGTTGAGCGACGATCGGATCGGTCACCTAAATCATTCTTCTTTTTGAGTGCTCCCGATCCTATCGAGTTATACTAAAATCACCAGTTGTAGCAATCCGCGTTCTAATTTAGACGAGAAAAGAAGCTACACAAGGAAAAAGGATTACCTATGCAATTGTCCTTCATGTCCCCCACGCTTTCCATCGCAATCATCGTTCCACCTTCCACCTTCCACCCACCCCCGACTCTTGGTCGAGATTCCCAGAAACGTCACCGGGTGCATATCGTCGAGACCTCATCATTGAAGAGGTGGACTCGTTTTGTCTACTGTAGAGTCATTTCGTCTACTGAGGAGTGATCGAGATCTTCGGATAAAGTCATCGTCATTGGGGTTTATGGAAAAAATACCATTAAGCACGTACCTTCTTCCTCATCTTCTCTCAAAAGCTACAGAATCGCATCTGTCAAACTTTATTGGATTTTCTGTCACTACGTGTATAATATGTTGGCACAGTCAGATTCGATGAAGCTGGACAAGAACAACGTACGATAATTCATTGAATCTGACGTCAATCGAGTATGACATCGTAGTTCTCGTCAAGGTTGGCGTTCTAGCATAGTTTCAGCATAGTTTCTCTTTGCAATATACTGCCCTTGATATTTCCTTGTCCATCCGTCCATCAGAGAAGACGATTGCAAACGGCAACGGTGACGGTCAAATTCGAACGGTGGCGGACACTATAAAGCGTGTAAGACGTGTTGAAAGTTCGTAGAAACGATTGAGAATAGATGAAGGAGGAAAGGAGGAAGAATGAGAGAGCCAGAGAGGGAGGCGGATCGAGAGTGAGGGGACGCAGAGGTGCAGCGAGATCAGTTGGGCTCTGGAATCGATCCATTTTCGAGCATCAATGCGTGTTGACGTCCCGAGAAGATGATGTATCTTAGGAGGCATAGAAGACGCAATCGACGTGTTGGACGTACCAGGGGCCAGGGGAAGGTAAAGAACTGGAGGAAGATTGAGGGACGTGGCTGACGCACTAGGATGAGACGTAGGAATGATCATCGAAGAGACTTCCATCGCACTAATCGCACTTCTTCTCGACAGGAGCTTCTGACCTGACATCCCTGCCTCCGCTGTTCAACTTTCGAGGGGGAATTTGATACGTGAGGATGCCAGAGCACAACGATGTTGATTTTATACTTCCCATGTTGCATCTTACTCCCCGGTATCGGTTCATTATCAGAAACCAACGCGCCATCAACATCCTTAGAAGAGGTGAGCCTTCTGAAGCCGCCTTTGATGCGTTCATCCAATCGGAAGAAGAAGAAGGCGAAAGGAGAGGCAGAGGAAGGACTTTCCACCCCAATTCTCTTCTGTCCATGCTCTGATGGTCTCGCTAGACGCGTCCGGTGATATTCTTTGGGTGTCGAGATCAAGATGTTCGATTGGTGATGAGAAGCTTCAATTGACGGTGGTAAATCTGGGGATGACATCTGTATCGGACGGTGAACGACCACTGAATTGGCTTAATTCGAGATGTCAGCGACAGACGAGCAAGAATCGCATTCCAAAGAGCAATGATGAGTTTTCGAGTCTGGGCGTCTAATCCACGAAATAGGTCAACAGTCGACAACCTCTTCCTCTCTTCGACTTATAGCACCTCCTTCCCTTGTCCCAATATTCATAGTCATAGAAGGCTAGGATGGTCTTCATCCAGTGGAAGAACACCTCAACGCCCCTAATCCGCAACCTCGTCCGCCGCGCCATCCGTGAAAAACTTTCCTCTCCCTCCCCATCCACCTCAACCTCAGAGTCACCTCGCATCCTCTCCTCCCGAGAAATATACGATGCAGTCCTCTCCCTCCCTCTCGATGGTGTAGAAGTTGATCAACCGCCTGAACCGTACACTCAATCTTCGCAGATGATGAAGATTCCGAAACCTGAGAACGTGTGGCATCCTGTTCGGTCGATGCGGTATGTCCTTTTCTCCTTCATTGTTCTGAGGGTGAGATACTGATTCGGAGTAGGTACTTCAAAAGTGTAGGTCGTTGATTCTCTGGTGCATGAATGTGCGTTGATGGGGATTGCAGGTCGTCCTCGAAGACCTCGCAGCCCGCGGTGAAATCACCAAAGCACACACATACATCTCCCCTCCATCTCCCTCCCCCTCCTCTTCTACCACCACCGCCACCCCCTCCCTAACATTCCCCCGCAAATCCCCCCTCTCATCCATCGACCTCCCAACCAACATATCTCTCGATCCCAAGAAATTGAAAAAGCTAACTAAGCATTTGACGAGAAGAGCGGAGAATGGGAAGAAGGCGCTTAGTGAGAATGAGTTGAGGGCCTTTGTGGGCGCTAAGGAATGGGGGTGGAAAGTCGTCACGAAGCCCATTCCTACACTCTCTTCCTCCATTACGACTTCGGATGCAGCGAACGCGTCGGACGCGTCTTCTGCGGATGCGGATGGGTCATCTGCCAAGGGAGATGGAGCAGGAATATTGGAAGATGAGCCGATCCCTCCTTCCGAGATCGACAACGGCAAGATAAAAGTGAAGATGTGGGAAATCGCTACTCCTACAGCTCCTCATACGCCTTATAAACGTTCTTCGTTCTTGGATCGTCGCGATCGCGAGCGTACGCTTTCTTCTCTCTATTCCTTGGATATGGATCGTGATCGACATGAGCGTCCAAGCTCGTCCTTCGACCGTTCTTCTTCCTTCGACCGTACGCGTTCGTCTTCCTTGGATCGACACGAACCAACTCCATCCCGTCGTCCCAATCCCACTACCTCCTCTCACGACCACGACCTTTCTTCCCCGTCTTCGTCTTATTCGTCCTTCTCCTCTGACGAAAGAAGATACGAACGAACCCTTAGATCAATGCAGACCACAGGCTCAGCAACTAGGTCTTTGGAATTGAGAGATGAAGAGAAAGAAGCGGGGGTTAAGGAAGTTACTTTTGGGCGATTATGGTATGTCAACGTCCTTCCCGTTCCATGTGCTCTTCGCCTTCGCCTTCTTCGGCCCTTCTTCCTTCGGATCCGCTATGGCGTCCGTTCTCCTTCCTTCCCAACGCTTATCACTTGACTCCTCGCGTTTTAATGCGCATCTTCGCTTTCATCTTCATCCTCATCTTCACCGCCATTTTCATTCTCGTGATAAGGACTTCAATCTAACCAATGACGCAGGGATAAAACCGAAACTCGATCTAGAGAAACCGATAGAGAGACCGATAGTTATCAAGCTCAAGATAGAGACCCCCAAAGGTCGCGAACCGGACGGTACATATCAATCCCTCGTCTCCCGAAATCAAAATCAAATACTAATCATGATAATATCTAGATCTCGATCCCTCGGCGATCGTCGTGAAGACTATACAGACTCCCGACGTGACGATTTCAATACTAGTGATCGCTCTAACACACGGTCGGGGTCGGTTGAGAAGGTTAAGAAGGCGGGATGGAAAGGCAAGATGGAACGACGATTGAAGTATAAGAATGTTTCGAGTTTTGGGAGGGGAGATGGAAGAGGAGAGTCAGAGCGGCGCCAGTCTTCGTATGGGTGAGTTTCGGTTTGGTTTGTGTTGCGAAGTGAGTATTGATAGGGTGGTGGTATTAGGAATGAGGATAGACGTGGATATGGGGATGGAGATAGAGAGGGAGATGATCGGGAGCTTTCGAAGAGGAAGATCAGTTGGTGATCTAACAACTCGTCTATACTCCCGCTCTGCTATAGTGCGTTTGAATACCGGCACGATATGCGATCGACCTGTTCCTCTTCTGATTATATCTCATGAATATCGACTTTCCGATTACGATCGTGGCGTAAGTTGTCTAGGCTTTCCCGCGGCTGAAGAGCATGGCCATGTCGTAGCTTAATGCCGATAGAAATTATATATATATATATATATCATCGAACGCAAGGGAAACTGGCTCCGACAGGCTATCTTCAATGTTCAATTTCAGGAGGCCTCGAACGATATACGCGTCGAGTATCAGAGTTGATGGAGATCTTCAAAGCGGAAGTGTGAGCATGATGACGATTTAGGAGTTGAGCCACCCTTCAGTAGATCTAGATCTTGAATCTGAGAAACTTGTTGTAAGAGAGCCGGGACAGCGGTACGTGAGACGGATCGACTCCGATCGAACAGAAAAGGAATGATCGACTGATGGGTACTGCGGGATTGCCATTCTTGATCTAAAATTTACTTCTCTTGGCCTATATTAGGCAATGGAATAACGCGACAGTCATGGTATTTCCTACTGGAAGCTAAAAAAAAAAAGAAGCGAAGGCCAGAGACAATCGGGCTGTTACAGCACGTGCGATCTCCGAGGATATTGCACGTGTTTTTATTAGATTACGGATGTCCTCATTATTCGCACTGCTGTTCAGACCCACGATATTCAGTAACTCCGTTCAGGTATAACCGAAACTGCATACCTCCTTTCAGTATTTGAAAACTCTAATAGCTCCTTCATCGTTTCTGATACTTGAAGCAACAGAATTGTCTGAAGCCGTGGATCAGTATCAGAAAAATCGATCACGACTGATGCTCAATGCTAGAACTAGACCCACATTGAATTCATCTCTTTTGTCACGTAGACGGGTTTGATAGCCTTCAAGAATTTCGCGATCGGATTTCACTTGCATGAAACGTTCCGCTTTATTCCTCCGTAGAAGCTTGACGATTTCACCAAATATAAGGTCCAGTTCCCTGAACAGTCGATCAGCGAGCGAAATCTCATGAAAAGGTGGAGGAGATTTACTTTGTGAACTCTTCGAGACGTGTGATTACGGTTGGATGAGGGGATTGTTTGATGCCATCGTTGATGTGAACGATGAATTGAGTCAGGTCTTGTGCGAATGCGAACCAGTCTTCTTGATTCCGTTTGAAAGTCTGTGGATACTCAACTCTGAGCGATATCTCAATGCCGGATCATTCGGCCTTACTTTACATATATCGATCGCAACCAGCAAACCCGCAGCTGAGGATTTGAGAGGCGGGAAGACGTCTGTGCTATCTTTTATCGTTTGAAGGATAAGTAATAAGCCGTTGAACGTCTTTCCGCGTGTTTGAGTAGCATGTCCCCTGCCAATGGTAGCATTAATACGACCAGAGGAGAGGGAGTGTGGATTGTTTGACGACGCGGGTGATGCGACCCCAGTTGCCGAAGATTGTGGAGCGGCAGCAGCAGTTCGATTTCTGGATTCATTGACGTTATGAAACGATGGCTCAGTGACACTTTGCATCGCGAATCGCGCGTCGGACGTTTGAGTGAGTCAGTATGCTGATCTGGGGAGTATAGGAGGGGTTGGGGGGGCAGTCAAACGATGGGTGATTCCCCGCGTCGAGCCTGCGCAATCGAAAGGACTGGTACGGCCACGGTGCATTCACTTGACCTGTGCTCAGTGTATCAACCGCGGTTACATCTCGGTTGAATAGACGCTCAACCTTCAGCACTCTGCAATTAACAAACAGATGCAAGCATGAAGCCTCGTCTGAACTGTAAAAGATGCTAAATGGCAAGCGCGAAATCCAGCAGATACTCGCTAGCGGCTACCTAGCCATGAGTACAAACACTCCGATGACTGAATAATCTCACCGACTGTCAAAAATAGTTTTCGGGCAGAGGAAAAGGATTTGAGTGCGCCTCGACGAAATTGCTCAACATCGTTCCTTGAGGTCTCGGAAGCGGTGTTCGGAGCCTTCGGACATTCGGGAGAGCAGTTGTTGTGGCTTGTTGATGCAATTCCTGCGAAGCTCTTGCAAGAGCTCTTGCAGACGCACATTTATTGTCAATTCTCGATTGACCATCTATTTTATGACCTTTGATATTTCTCTGTTACCGCAAACTATCGAAGCAGTCCTTATTTGAATCTGAAACGAAATTCTGGCTGGTCGTCTTCTAGAGTTCTGTTTCGACTCTCGAGTCATCGAGTCACCCGTCCAACGCCAGCCACTAGGGCATGAAGGATGCCAACGATATCGACAAAAGGGGAGGCAGGGAATATAATAAACCAAACACAGATACGCATGATGAAGCTAGAGTGCGTATCTACTCCCATGGGGTTTCAATTCAAGTCGCTGCCTTGCCTTCATTGATAACGCGCATATCCAGATGAAGGATATCCTTCCGTCAAGATATCTATTGTCCATTGACATTGCAGGAGACTATCACCATCTCTCATTCTTGTCTTGTAGTCTCGAAGGAAACCCAAATGCTCGATCACATCTCCTGTCCAATGCTCGCAATGCCACGACGAAAACCACGAACGCGTTATTTCCTGTCCCCGGGTCATTCGAATATACGTGTTCAAATGGAAGGTGGATATAACTCAAGTCGGGCCTTTCCTGGAGTCCCTTTCCTTACTCTCGTCCATTCGCTCCCTCAGACTAGGTCGGACGTCGTTTGAAGCTCGAGGACTCAAGGAAAGGAGAGAGGAAGCACCACCGGAGAAGAGACGGAGTGAGCTGCAGAGCTTGAGAAGCTCGTCGAGGGTTCTGTGCGAAGGAGGAAAGGTGTCGATCAGCCCACGTCCCAGGTACATCTCCTCCAGTTCTACTCAAATGAATCAGATAACTGATACGACGACGGTCAGATTATTTTCTGAGCAAAGCATTGGACTAATTCAACGCGCTCCAGGCTCCGAATTTTCGCCCCACCATATCCTCACCTTCAACTTCACTCTCCCGAGCCTTCGCAAGACACAGGCTCGAGTCCGAAAGGAAGTGGTGCCGGTGGAGGCGGGAGACGAAGGAGACAGAAGACGATAACTTTCTCGAAATTCAGATCATCGGTCAACTTCGGCGAACGCTTCCGAGCGAGTCAGATGCATTGATCGTAGCCCGTTCATCTGAGAAGGAGGAATGGAGAAGGCTCACTGGAGGACGAAACGAGCCAGAGAGTGACTTGACGAAGTCGGTACGTCTGAAGCTCCTCATGCCCCCTATTATTTCTATGATTGTTCTCATTCCTGTTTCCAGCCTCCTTCCTCTCCTCGGTCATTTTTGAATAATGACTTCGATTCCTGTAAGCTTGCCTTGCCGTACTCCTTGGGCTTCGTAAAATTAGCAACTGGGTACATTATACTGTTGATAGTCTCTTGTTGCATTGTCGCCCTTCACAGTCTCAGACTCGTAATCTTGCCCACAAAGCCTCGAGCATTTCAGACAAGTGATAGTGTGCTCCGAGTATTTGGTGGATTGAATTCACTTTCTCCGAACGTTGATCGGTTCCATGATGCCGTGCGGTAGTCATTTACTTCAGAATCAAGCAAAGGACGTCGATGACAATAAGGATCATATGAATGGCGAGAGACGAGTATTAAATCACAAAACCTGAACTCGCTGTTGAAGACGTAATGATTTCATTGGTGTCCTTTCTGAGCAATGTAATATCATTTCTCTCCCATTCTGCCAAAACTTCGAGAAACCATGGGGGATATTTCAAGAAATTATCCGCAGAGCGTAACATGGAGGCCGAGTCCGGGCTATAAATCGGACTAGTCTTTGTTGAAGTCCACAGAAATTGGACCTGCTTTAGCGAGGGGAAAAAGAGGGAATGAAGATTGGAGAGGATGTCTCGCATCAATAAAGCACTCAGTGGATCATAAAGGCGCTCCCATGTCACCTGAGCGAAAGTTACGACAGTAACCCCAACAAGCGGGGCCTGGATACTCATAGCGAAGAGGTCTTCCGGACGGTACACCTGTAGATGATTCAAAGAAGGACAAAAGTTTGCCAACTGATTCAAGATCGAAGGGCTCAAATCGGCATCAAAGTACAAGAACTCCAGTGCGCGTCCGTATCGCCGTAAAAATTCTAGCCTTGTTTGATTTGCGTGATCATTGTATGTAAACGCGAGGCGTCGAAGTTTGGGTAAATTCCAGAAGTCGGTACCCCACTGGCCATTGTGCATGACATGTAGCGACAGTGTTTCAAGACTCTGGAAAGTGATGACTGAACGGTCACCCGGGGAACATAGAGCATCGAAGGCAGTGATCCGAAGAGCAACGAGAGAGTTCAACTGCGATAAAGCAGGTCCCCACGCACGATTGCCCGGAACCACATAACACATGAGGTGTGTTACATTTGGGCAACTATAGAGGACCTTCTCAAAATCCGGGATCGGCGAATTTCCGAGTGATAGAAAACGGACGAAATCGCCATACAGGCGAGCATCGGAGCTCATGAATTGCGGCACTGGCAATGCGGTCGTGGGAACTCGCTTGGTGTTATTGGAATGAGGGGAACCCGATAATGAGGACCCGAAGGTCAATATATCGGTGAGACGAAAGAGGAACGGGAGAGCCAATGGTGCAAATGTTCGACACGTGAGTGCAATGGAGAGGATGGATTGACGATCTCGCTCTGGAATTTGGGGGTTCCTGTGTCTGTATCATTGAATGAATTATGCTGTATCAGATCGTAGAACCGAGTTGACGACGAGGAAATTGACCTAAGATAATGCTCAACAGCCTCCAGCATCTCCTTCTCAGACAACGGATCACACGCCTCTGAGATAACCAGACTCCAGATTTCATTGGGAAACTGGATGTTAAATGGCTGAACTGCACGATGTTCGACGCCAAGTTGGGTGGGTTCCATCAGGCGAAATGCTCGGTCTGTTGTCTCTGGACTCGGGTTTTGACTGATTTATGATGCTTCTGAACGAGATGGACAACGAGGTGTGAACCATGCAGCGCTTGGCCAAGTCGGGCCTGAGGCATGAGGATGTAGAGCACGCAAGTGCACGTGTGTTTACGAATGTTTACATCCGGGCTTTCGTCGAGTACACGTCATGGTGAATATACATGCTTTGTACGAAGGATGATGCTTTAATATACACGACAAGGAAGTTGAGAGGTGCCACAGCCCTAGGATTCTTGGATTGTCTAGGGTTGGTAGCGTCATAATCGCATGGGTGTTATTCCCAAGAAACTTTACAAGTTCACTTGTCTATAGCGGCATACCTTCATTTGTCTCAATCCAGAGAAACTTAATGTCGGTTCTATCCCACTCCGCTAACAGCTCCACGAACCACAGTCGAATTTTCGAGGGAAGCTCTGATGGTCTAGGGTGTGCCGCAGATGACGGCGAATCCCACGGACAAT
The DNA here is from genome assembly GCA_001632355.1 of Sistotremastrum suecicum HHB10207 ss-3. Lineage (NCBI taxonomy): Eukaryota > Fungi > Basidiomycota > Agaricomycetes > Sistotremastrales > Sistotremastraceae > Sistotremastrum > Sistotremastrum suecicum. Next base: position 118,542 of record KV428034.1, on the reverse strand, counting down.
AGATCTGTTTCAAGGACGGGAAAAGAACACGATGGAGATTTTCGAGAGCGGAGCGTAAGTTATCCATGCTCGCCCAAGCCATCGACTCGTTCCATTGGATGTGAGGTAAAGTGAGGATAGTTATCCCGCGATGGATAGTCTCATGCTTGAAATACAGCAGATGCATGAGATGCGGGATCTTCAGATGCGTAAGACGCGGACAAAGGCTCTCCACTTGTGAGGGAAGCAAGACCCTGTAAAAAGGGATGCCCGTGCAGCCATGCGCGAAGCTCAGCTTGAGCGTCTCGAGATTCCTTCCGTGACAGCTCAGAAATTCCTGAATGCGTGTATGATCGCCGTCGCAAAGTATAGCGAGTCGTTTGAGTTTGGGTAAATTCCAACGCTCGGTGCCCCATGGGTAGAACTTTCGGATCTCTAACCCTAATAGTTCAAGATTTGGAAAGGTAAGCTCTAATGATTGACCGTTGACGCTTAGAGTTGTATATGTAATAATGCGGAGGGCGACGAGGGACTGGATCTGTGATATTATAGTTGACCATCCTGAGCGGGGTGAGTTCACAAACAGGAATAGATGGGATAGATTCCGGCAGTTAGAGAGAATGGTGGAGGCATGTACGCCTAGTCGAAAGTCTAACGATGCGAAGCGCACGAAATCGCCGTAGACATGCTGTTTGAACCCAAGACATTCTGGGAGCGGTGATGTGAGCGCCGAGATTTGCCTGACAGGGGGTAGCATGGGAGATTTCAAGTTCTCGAGTGTTTGGAACAGGATTGGGAGAGCCACCTTTGCGAACGTGTGACATGTGACACTGTGTCCCCTCGCGCATCGATATTCAACTCCGACATCACGTCACATGTCACGAGCTGAATCAGTATCCGGCCTAGTGTTAATCAGTGTAAAATCTTAGTATCAGCGATCACTTCTCCCGAATTTAAATCAATATCTATTTGACCGCCATCAGCGTCGTTGAGAAAGTGGTATTCCATGTTTTCATTTGCTTTCCCTTGGCGAAATCCGTGTAGATCTCAGTGAATATGAGCAGCCGGGCTCACTTCTATTCATCAGCTTTATCGGATTTCCACAATGCTTGTTTTTCAGACAGGGAGAAAGATGAATGGGACAATCAACGTAATCCATTTTTCTCCAATTGTTACAGGACAATTCGAAACAACGTAGACCACTGGAAAGCACAAATCAAAGAATCACGAAAATGATCGCCCTGCTGATGTCGACACTGATTTTCCGAGACAGCCCCGCATCCGAAAGCGCAATGAAAATGAACGATACCCGATATGGTATTCCGCCCGAGCTCCCGACGCCGTCGACCCTGCCCCGCGAGTCAGCCACGTTGTTGATTCAAGATCCAAACTCACCTTCTTCCGACACTCACGACTAGTTTTTCTTGCCCGCTTTTGTGGTACGAGGAGCCTTAGCAGCGGGCGTGGGTTTCTTCTTCGAAGATATTTCGTCTTTCTCTTCAAGCTGATCGTCCTTGGGTCCCGCATTGGTGGTCTCGGCGAGGGGCCGGCGATTGGATCGAGTTCGAAGACCGGTACGAGTGGGATTAGCAGGCTCCTTGACCTCGGGTTGCTTGTCCTGTGCAATCTTCCTCTTTTTGGTAGGAGGGTCGGAGCTGTCGATGGCGGTTTTCTCGGCCGGTTTTCTCTTCTGTCCCTTGGTGGGTTTGGATTGTACAGCAGGAGGAGGAGCCATCATGCTGTCTTGGATCGCTTTGGTACGTTCTTCGTCGTCGTTGTCGCGATCTGCTGGCTGACTGACATCCTTTGTGCTCCCTTTCTTTCTACCAGGTTTCGGAGCAGGTGTGCTGTCGATGATACTTGCTGCCTTAGGAGTTGACGAAGAAGGCTCTGCGTAATGTGTGAATGTTACTCCATTATTGTTAAACGATACTCTTACTTGATTTAGCATTTACGGCAGGCAAAGAATCCTCTTGAGATTGCTTCGCGTTCTTCTTTTCGGCAGCCTTGGACTTCTTAAGCTCGTTGGCTGCCTTCTTTGCTGCTGCTGCCTCTTTCTTCTCCGCCGCTTTCTTCGCAGCCTTGGCCGCAGCCTCAATCTTCTTGAGGTCTTTTACTGTCAAATATTTGTCAGCTGTGCCGCAGTAAAGGTCTAGGATTATATACCTTGCTTCCCAGTCTTCTTAGCAACGGGCTCCACGACCTCGGGAAGAGAACCTGCGACCTCGGACAAAGGAGAACTCTGACGATTAGACTGTTGGATACGAGTATCAGCTTGGGGCATGACTTCGGAGTCATCGATATCGTTATCGATGATCGATCGAGGGTCTGACTCCGCTTTGTCATCTGCGATCGCATCTGTCGTCTCATCTTCGTCGCCATCACCATCACCATCAACACGACCTCCAGCCGCCGTAGTCTCACGAGCATCCATCACCCCATCGGCTTCAGATTCCTCAGCTCCAACAATGCTCTCGACATCCTCCCTCGTCGCTGCGGTACTGCTGTTGTCATTGTCGTCTTCGCCGCTGGCAATCACACTCTCGACGTCAGAGCCCCCGACCCCCTCACTACCAGCCTCGGTATCCTTCCCGTTACTCCCATCACTATCGTCGACGTCTCTGGCATGCATGTCATCCCCGACTTCGTCGTCGCCTTCAGGCGTGTCGTTGGTATCATCGTTATCGTGAGTCGTAATATCATATTTTGTCTCATCGTCCTGCGTAAAGGAGATCAAGTCGCCGAGGAATTCTGGCTCGCCAGCAAAATCGAGCAACTCGAGACCAGCAAGAAGCTGTCTAGGCTGGCCATCCTGGTCTTTCTTCACCCGGCCGTTTGTTGCATATTGCATCATCATCTCTTTGACGGGCCACGCAGCCTCATACGCAGAGAACAGCGGAAATGCAGCAAGCGCCTGGGATAGTTTGTGAGTAAGTGTGCTCAGCAAGACAGTGTGTTAGACTAACTTTTTTCTTTGCCCTCGCGCGAACTGCTTCTGATTGTCCGGTGTAGGGAACGCTGAAGTCCCATTCCGCATTCCCCATCGCCTTGCGAACGACAAGCTAGGGATAGCATGTGAGCCGATTGGTTCATGTCAAGATATCAGTGACTACTGACCATAGCGTCGTTATACAACTGCTGCTTTTTCTTCGTCTTGGCATCGTCTGCAACATCACCAAGTCCCATAGCTTCGCGCAGCTTCCAGTTTCGACTTCTGGTCCCTGGTGGTCGAGGGATCAATTTCTTCGTTTGGAGTTCTTTCTTCTCCATGGTCGCTTTGAGCGCAGCATTCTCAGCTGTGTCAATGGTGTTATGTGAGTAGCTTTCAGTTCGAGTGTCGGGGACACTGACCTTTGGTTGCGTTAAGTTTTCGTTCTAAATCTTGAATTTTTTTGGCCGTCATGGGGTCGTTACTGGGTACGTTAACAAGTCGTGAGGCACTCTTTTTGTTGAGAGCTGCTTTCTTCTGAGGGCGTGAATCCATAGCGGGATATTGTTGGTATTGCGTGTGGGACACAGAAAAGTTTTAGGAAGAGGTGAGAATTTGTGATGGTCACACGCGAAGACAGCTGTATAGCTTGGCTCGGATTTTACCCCGTCACAGGCTCGATTATTCACCTCCACTCTGTGAGATACCACTCATGTCGACGACGCCTAACACACCCCACAAGGACAGCCCCGCTAGGGCACGAAAGAGGTTTGTTGTTGTAATCCAATTTTTCATTACCATTCCGACGTCGTCCCAGAGCCCGTTCTGAATCGCCTCAAGATTTGCCATACGTGGCAGTCTACAAAGGCCATAAGCAGGGTCCGACATTTGTCAAACTCACAAAAAAGCTGAAGGAGGATTTGGGGCTCAGCACGAGTGAACATGACCTCATCTGCGCCGGACCAGGATTCGAGCCTCCCTCCAACGTATCCAGTGACCCCGACGCATCCATGATCGTTGATTCAGTCACTGAACTCTCAAGCGACGCTCCAATGCCTGCTCAGGCCATCCCTTCCACCGAACACGACACCATCATCTCGACGTTTACAACCAGTTCGGCCGACATTGAGATAATCCCCAACCCTGTCCAAAGGACGACGATCGACTTGACCACCTCGAGTTCCTTACCGCCATCCTCTCCACCCTCTGGCTATCAAATCGCTTCTTCCATAACCCAAAGCTCCTCTCCAGTTGCTATCCGCAGAGCCGCATCTGTACTCTCTGACGCTGTACACGCTCCCGGCGACAACGAAGACGTCGTCGAGAACCACAGCGTCATGGCGGAAATTGAGATATTGGAACATGAGCGTGATGCAACGCTTGTGATGATTGACAGCGTCATAATCAGCGGCGAGAGGCATGAGGAGAAGGTGAAGAAATTGCGACTTGTTCGAGGCCTTGTGCGTGTAGCGCTTGGATGCGAAGATGTAGCTCTCTGATACAGTGATACTTCGAGTACCCATCCCAATGTCGTATGCTCCAATTTCCTGTTTGCTTGATGTACCACAGTTGCCAATCCTATGAACATTCGCGCAGGACTGACAGAGTATGTGAGATAATAAAATTAGCGCCGGACACGTGGAATCAGTGTCGATACCAATGCACAGTCTAACGAGGTTGCAGCGTTCACATTACAGGAGATATGTACAATTCAAATACCAATCAATCGTCATCTGATTGAATGTCCATTTCTTCGTCCTCATTGCCATCATCATCCTCATTCTGCTGAATTTGAAGAAGGCCCCGTGTCAAGCCAAGTCCGCCACCTCGATCAACGATATGCCAGTGACCACGATCGAATAGGCGGCCAATAGGTCCTTCGATGCTGTCAAGATTCATTATAACAGGTGTCTTGTAGGCGTCGATTCTTTTGACGGATGTTCGTGGGTATTTGGTGGTCTGACATTCCGAAATCTCAGCCAGGAGCCAGACACGTTCTCTCCGGACCTTGCACGTTCGGGACCTTGCAATCTTCAGCTTGTATATGTCATAGACCTGTCCGTATCCAATGACAAGACCCATATCCACAGGGGCATTGCGTCGAGCTCCATTTCGGTCTTTCAGGACTTCGAACTAGGCATAGTTAATGATTGGTGAGCTATCAGGGAATTCTGACATTAAGATCAGGCCTTACACGAACATGTGAAACGTCCCGAAACTGCCGCGTTGCCATTTCCGACGGTGGCCGATAGCAGCCAAAATCATCACCACCGTCAAGCATGCGGCAGCCCGACCATCGCTCAGCCTTCTTTGGTATCCGTTTGAGCATCTCATTGTAGTCACAGTTGTATTGCATGGTGAGATAGGATGCAATGCGTCGACGAGTTACTCTCTTGAGCACAACTATCTTGCGTGATCCTTTTAGAGCATGTCGAGGATCTAGATCACATGCGATCAGTTTTGATTACCCAGGACATCAAACAACGTACAATTCTCGTCACCCTCCGCAATCTCCTTCTCGCGGTTGTGAAGTTCGTGCTTCGAGGGGAGCCGATCTTGCAGGTCGTACCGATGGATGATTGCCTCGAGATGGGCCCATTCTGCCAGTCGTCGATTCATGACAGCATATGGATGCTGCCGGGACGTCACACAGCGCGCCATTCGACCACAATAGCGCTCAATAACAAACGTCCATAGGGCCCAAGCGGGGCCTGCTTTCCGGATCCCTTTGACGATATGGAGAACTTCATGGTGGGTCAGCACACATGTGGAGAGGCGTTTACCATCATATTGATAGTAATATCTAGAACGATCGACGGATCCCAATCAGCAATATAATCAAAAATGACAAAATGAATGAGGCATACTCTTCATATTTTTCATACCACTCAATCCAACCGTCTTCTAGTGTCTGGAGATCCTCCGAGGACAAGTCGAACGACATTGTGAGGTCGATCAGAGACACAAGTAAGCACATATGATGGTAATTAGGGATAGCAACGAATACCGCAAAAATACAGGTACTCGTGGGTACTCAAGTACAGGTACCTGCTTACTAAGCAAACACGAGTCCAGATACGGCCCGCTCTGGGAAAAAAATTCAAAATACAGGTACCCGTAGGCAGGTACCTGTGTTTTTTGGCAGAGGGACTCGCGGGTACCTGAGTACGAGTCCACCATTTTGGCCCAAAATCAGAGGCAGATACGAGTCCACGGCCTGAAAAAAAACCGCAGGTACCTGCGCACAGGTACCTGAGTCCACGAGTATATACTCGTTGCTATCCTTAATGGTAATACTTTGCGTCCGGGAACCGATCACGCAGAAGGATCGGCGCGAGCATCGTGAACCACACGATATACGCCTCGGCTGTGAAATAACTTCGATCAGTATGAATATTTGGCAATGCACGTCCAAATGACGAAGGCAGCGAAGCCTTGGAATTAGCTGTCAAAATTCCTATGTCCGTCCAATCGTCTTGAGAAATGACGTAGTTGCCAGTGCCTTGATCAAGCCCTTTGAAGTCGCCGGTCCAGAGAGATATCATGTTCTTCAGAATGTTCTCAAGAAGGTGCATGAAATCTGTGGGGAAAGAGTCTGGGAAGGAAAACGAGGAAAGAGTCGAAAGGAGAGGTGTTCCGTTGATTCCGTATTGTCGGGCCAGGGCGTCGGATGTCTGCTGAGTCTGTGCACCATCGACGGCAAGGGCTTCGCGAATGAAAGCGTCATGCGTACGCAAAGGAAGATTGCGAGGATCGAACGAGAGTGGATTGGGGTAATTGGTCGGCTGCTCGCAAGGAATGTAAATTGTTTGATTGCCCCTTTGTCTGCCGATGCGAGCAGGGTCGTCGGCTGCAATCATTGAGATGCCCGTGATATAGCAGTCGCGACAGGGGCAGAAGGCATTGTGGCCTTTCATCCGGAGAAACCCCTTGACGACCGCAGGGATATCCCCCATGCCGTATGCCGCGTGTGCCCTGAGTGTGAATGCACAATCATCCACAGCATCATACGCAATCACACCTACAGCTAGCTCTTTCATTTCATCAATGAAAGGGCTCCAGAATGAGTCGAAGTCGACGGCTTTGTTGGGACCGGGAATGAGGCCGAGCGCTAAGATATTGTCGTCGTGGCACCGTTCGTCTGGAGGGAGATTCATGTTGAGGGCGAGGAACGGCCAAGCTGTGTAGGCTCGTCGTTTGAAGAAGTTGAACCCGTCCGTACCAATTGCGAGAAGAACCTCGCGAGGGTCAGAAAAATATTTGTCGGCCAGGGTGCGGTGGCCGACTTTGATATATGTATCGCATAGACCACGATATATCTCGGAGTCGTAAACGTCAGTAATGTGACCTGGCTCGCTGCTGTGATGGTGTTGCGATCGATATCGCATGGCCTGAGCGGATTTCCGGTTCGCATACAGCGCACGGAGGATGGAGGTTAAGGAAATGTATTGGAATCTGGCCAATGGTTTACCAGATGGTGAGTAGCGAGGGGAAGAGCAGTGACGGCACTCCGTAAGCTCAGAGTGAAGGCCGGTATAAGCCATGCAGCTGTTTGGGCAACAGTCATAGAACTTGATTCGAATCCCTGACAAAGCAGCCATTTGTGTGCGAACGATCTTGATAGAGGGGAGACGGCGCGATCTCTCCTTGAAGAAGCGATTGAACTTCAAAAATGTCCGTTGGCCTATTCCTGTCATGACATTGAAGGCGAAAGTGCGAACGTGCAGCCATTCCTCCGAGTCGTCCTCCATGTGCGTGTCTCGGACTGGTATGCAGGTGTCAGTCAGGACTCCTGTATAGTGGTTATTCTAAACAAAAAATAAATTCGCAACACGCGAAGACCGTGCACACCCCACGGACCCTATGATTTCCTTTTTAGGAAGGTGGTGGTGCGCACACACCACATTTTACTTGAATTACAATAAATCTTTCAAATATCATTTTGAAATCAAATATGTCATGTGCAGTGTACGTCCTCTCCGTGTGTACATCAATAGCTTCCGGTGTGTTGCAAGATGATGTGTGTGGGTTGTTGATGTTTCCGACACACACAGATGCCATTCCTTCACACAGAGCTTTTGGTGATGTGTGTGATGTGATGTTTGTGTGTGTGTTGCCCACACTACACTACACACACAGATCAAGTGACCAACACACACATGAGTGACAACACACACATGAAGTGACCAACACACAGACAAAAAATTCCCACACACACAGCCATATGCTTCTGCCCAAATTAGGAAATTTTTTTAACCTTAAGTCGCCCATATATAGATCCAGAGTGTTCTAATGTGTAGTAAAGTGTATAAGTTACAATCTGTAATGATTACATAATCAGAAAAATCGAAATGCTAAGTCAGGAATTGAACTCTGGACTCACCCAAAATCCCAAAATTGTCCAATGCTCTATCCATTCCACCATGAGTCACTTATTGGGCTTGAACCTTTAAGCAATTATGGGTACCTTCTGGCAGTGGACAACCTGTTTTATGCTTCAATTGTTGCTATTCAATTGTCAGAATATTATTTTAATTGACCATCTGAATATCCTTTGCCATTGAAGTCTCTGAGCATAGAATTGGACTTGCAACTTGGATTGCCAATGCTCTAGCCCTGCCAACTGGGCTCAACAAATTGCATTGAAGGCAGTTTTTTCACAGCATTCTGGAGCTCCTTGAAGTATCTCAGCAGGACAAGCAGTCATAGAGATATTCAATGATCTTTGTAGTTTCTGAGTGAACTTTGATGAAACCAATGATGGTCTTTGATTCCAAGGCATGATCCAGGTGGAACAACCATTTATCATTGTATGAATCACTTATATTTAAACAAGGGAAGCACTAGGATAACTGATCCTTGGAATCTTAACAGCTGACTCTAGACTTGCAACCTGCATTCCAAAGGACACAGCCAGGCAATCTGGGCTCACCAATTTGCAATGGATACAGATTTTGAACAGCTTTCTGGAGCACTTTGAATCATCTCTGTGGCATCAGTATTCAAGGAGAAATAAAGCAATCTTTCAAATTCCTCTCTGATAACCAGTCAAATTGGGGATTTTGAGTATTTTCCAGGCATCCTGGCAGTTGATTATTCAAATGGGTAAATAAATGAGAGGAAATGAACATGGTTTTGGGTTGTCAAGTGGTCAAAATTTTGTTTTGGCCATGGTCTGGAACTGGTTGCCATGGAGAAATGGATAAAGTATTGGAGAATTTTGGGTAAGTCCTTGGTTCAATTCCCCCTTAAGCATTTCGATTTTCTGATTATGTAATCATTACAGATTCTGTTACTGATCAACACAGGCCTTTATACTCTTCAATATACTTAGAAGTTAGAATAGTGTTATCTGGGCGACTTAGAGCAAAAAAATTTCCTTATGTGGAATGGCTCTGTGTGTGTATTTTTTGTCCTTTTTGTGTGTGCAACACTTTTGTACATGTGTGTGTGTCACAGTGTGTGTGTTGCACAAATACCTATGTGTGTTGCGCATGCAGCACGTGCAACACACAGGTGACTGCACAACACACACAAGTGACTCCACCACACAGATACTTAAGTCCCTTAAGTTATGTGCTCTGTGATAAACATTGGATCCGTGTTGCGTGTATCAGGTCCGTGTAAAGAACACTAGTATTTTCTTTTTTGAAAACAGTTTTCCAACACACAGACCAGTGACGCAACACAGGTACCTTAAATAAGTGCTGAATATGGTAGATTAAGGTACCTTAAGCCCCGTGTGTTGCGGATTTTTTTTTTGTTTAGAATAACCACTATACTCCTGGAAAATGAGAAGGATCGACGCACGTTCTCTTCCCCATGTCACGACTCTTTCTCGCTCATCTTCCTCCTGGTGCATCCTGTGCTGCCTGTGCAAAAAATCCTCATCCAGCTCGTCGCCAAACATTCCCCCCAAGAGCTCGAGATTCACGTCTTCGAGGCTAAACTCCTCCTCCTCCTCCTCCTCTTCTTCCTCCTCATCCTCATCCTCGACGTCGGTTCTCTCATCGCCCGAACGTTCCCCAGTATTTTCGTCGTCGCCATCTTCGAATGCAGAATTGCCGTTAATTGGATCAGGGGTAGATCGGATATTATCGTCTTGATTAAAGTGAATTCCTTCATTGTCTCCCGGATCGTCGTCATCAAGATCCATGTCACTAAACCCAGGTGAGCGGGTCATCCACATGTGGAAGAGATCGTACGCACTCATCATCCTGGAGATCAAGTTCACCTACTCCTGCTGCCAAAGCCGCTTGTTTGTTCTGATGTCGATTCCTTGTCCTTTTAGTAACAACCCTGCCACAGCAGTTGCAGACAACTCGAGCCTCTGGTCGTCTTCGTTTAGGTGCTCCATTTCCAGCCGTCTGAGCCCTGTTTCACCTCATTAGTTTCAGCAGTTTCAGCGATACCAGAAGCGAACCTTGGGGGCATCAATTACACCTTCACTGCGAGCCGCGAGGGCATATAGTCTTGCGCAGGTCGAGTAATGCTATGGCAGCTATTGGCTTATGTAATCTTCGACTTGAAGAATTTGATAGTGGGTTGCGGGAGCTGCCGGGATCCTCTGTCTCTCATTGCTCTCATCCAATGATCCATGATCTTGCTGAACCATCATGAAAGACTGTCTGCTGATGAAAAGGGACAACAACACTCTGCTGCATCCCTATCAGTTCCAAATCATGATTTCCCCTCTGGAGGAGAAGCACGACACCGTGATAACGAGTGCAACTCTCGTGGCCGACATCCAACTGTGATCAGATCCTTTGAACGCAATAAGCTGATATGTGCACAAGGATAATCTTAATAGAGAAGAGGGGATTTCAGATTTTGAGATTTTGAGATGTTAAAGGAAAGAGGCATACTGATTGTGAGTCTACAATTCTTCACATTATCGTCAGCCATCTCACGCCTTTGTAGATCTTAGATCAATACACGCATGTATACCGCAGAACCTACCGTCTCCCATCCAATCATGGCGGTATCCAGCAATAGAAATATGATACCTTTTTTCGATTTTCCGAGGACGCCGTCTTGTTGTGAAGCGCAGAAGAAAAGAAAGAAGACAACAGAAGCCATTCTGTTGCATGTAGAGCCGCCGCCGTTGGCACGGACAGTGTCGCTTCGTCGCCAATACGATTGAGCGCCAGCATCGCCGCGTCGTCGGATAACGTCGTACATCGTCCACCGTCGCCTCCGCCACATCGATCCTCACTCATGCAGCACGATTCTCCGCCATCCGGGGATCCCCCTACTGCAATCACTACACCCTCCAATTTGCCGGATCGTCTCCCTGCGCCTCACAACGTATCCGCTGCGTCCCAAGAACCCGCGAACCCACAGATGCAAGGATTGAGGGACGGAGATATAGGGATAAGAGTGGTTCGAGTGTCTGTGGAGGCTCATTCACCCGTTCCTGAGCGTGCTTATGCTTTTGCGGTGCGTATTTCTTTGTATAGCATCTACTCTTGTTGTCTGATCCATGCATCTGCTATCTAGGATGATGGAAACTCCCTCGTTCGATCCCTCGAAGAACAAGCGGAAGCCGGTACGACACCACTACCCTTCTGAAAGTTCTCTCATCATCCTGGCCTCAGAATTTGATGTAAACCCAACGCCCATGATTGAGGCAGACGGAGCTAGTCGAAAGCGGGAGCCGGAGGATCAAGGCGAAGGAAGGGGAGGGAAAAGGTGGTGTGAATAAGGTGCGTCTCCTTATATCCCGTCAATTTCTTCTCACTTAACTTGTACTTCTCAGAACATCGTCACCACCTTCTGATCTCCGCGTTCCGTTCGTATCCCCTACAATAGAGTATCGACGTTATCAAAATAAACTCGAATTACTCTTGTTTCTTGAATTCCCAATATATCTTCGTCTACCGCTGTCAAATCGCGACACAGATTACTCAAAGCTGGAGCATTCCGTCACACCAATTTTTAAGCAAGAAGCCAATGGGAAGAATAAAAAAAGGCTGTCCGGGCTAATTCTACGCTCTTTGTGAATACATTGATTATGAAGTTGCTATCCAGCTTCTCTTTCAGTGCTTTGGGAAGCATCTCAGCCGTCACTGATCAATCAATGTTGAATCCGTGCGACACTGGAAAATCAATATCCAATCAGTGAGTCGGTTAGCCGAAGCTTGCGAGGCAAAATTCTCAAGTCGCGTCGTGCCGTGATCCCGGCTGATCTTTAAGCGCTTACATTGTTTGGTCATTATTTATAACGCGCGTCGGGCTCACAGTGTGAGTGCTACGCGAAGGATAGCTTGAGTGTCGAGCTGTCGAATATCTGAATCTTCTCGGATTTTTCCTCTGATCAAACTAGCGCGTAAAATGTCAGCTGGCGGGAGCAAGTATTGATGAATCTAATTGACCTCAGAAAACTTTCCGCGTAACATAGCATTTCTTCTTCAGTCAAAGGGTCGCATACTTCTCTGACAATCATTGCCCAGATCTCCACGGGGAATTGAATATTGAAAGACTGGATAGCACGATCGTCGGTAGCTTGTTTGACCTCCCGATTATCATCTGCGGCCAGATCTGGTAAAGAGGCCATGTCACCTCAATTGAATACGATGAATGGACCGAATACTGAAGCGTTTAAGTCAAATATGTGTGTAATGAGACGGACGAAAGGATATACAAGCAACAGCTGTAGCAAGTCGAGCTGGAGCTGCTGGACGCTGGGATACAGGGGTGTGTTTACACCTGTTTGGTGTGAATTTCCGTCGTAGTCAATGAAATTCAATGCGCATGATTCTCTTCATATAATAATCACACGATAAGTACTACAGCTTTACAGTTTCAGATTACTGAGCGTAATGGCTTCACCGGTATCTGTCCTGATGAACTCTATCCCATTTCTCTCCCACTCGGCCAAAAGATCTAAAAACCATGGTCGAATTTTTGACGAGAGATTGGGCGGAAGCGGATCCGTCCCTAACCCAGACAATTTCCAAGTGCACTGGATCTGTTTCAAGGAAGGAAAGAGGACCGGATGAAGATCTTCGAGGGTCTCTCGGCTGAAATCACTGATCCTGAGGCCCACAAGGTCCTTCCACCTCATGCAAGGAAATGTGATCGTCGTGATTCGTCGATAGAAAACTGCAGGTTCTATGGGGGATGGTACTGCAGGGTGATATATCTGTGAGTCAAACGCGGAAAAAAATCCTCGGCCGATGTCAAGGTGGGGTCTTCCAGTACTGGATCACAATATAGAAATTCGAGAGTGCGATGATGTTGTTCGAGGAACCTTGAAATCCTGGTCTTATCCCGACTCTCGCGACACATGAGTGAAAGCCGTCGAAGGCGTGGCAAGTCCCAGTGGTCAGTGCCCCATGCGCGGTCGTGTTGGATTTGCAGACCCAAAGTTTCCAGGTTGGGGAAGGTGACTACCGAATGGTCATTGACGGCGCACAGGGGCTCAAAGGCGGCGATGCGAAGGGCGACGAGTGACTTCATGTGGGATAAAACGGGTAACCAATCTCTTGAACTGCGAGTGACAAAACACATGAGATGTGTCACGTTGGGGCAGTCGTGAAGGATTTTTTTGTAATCAAGAGCTGGCGCTCTTCCCAGTGAGAGAAAACGCACTAGTTCTCCGTGAGAACGAGCGTTAGAGTTTTCGAGTTTGGGTATTGGCAAAGCGAGAGTTGAAAGTAGATTGAGAGTCGTGAGAGTAAGGTTGGATTTTGATGTGGATTCGGAGGCAAGCGTATCCGGGACCTGGAAAAGGAACGGAAGGGCAAGTTCCGCGAATTTTCGACAGGTGAGAACCAAGCAGAGAATCAACTGAGTGTCTCGTTCTCGAACGCTGGGATTCCCGTACCTGTGTTATCAGGAAATATACGGCTTCAAATCGCAGAAGTAAACTGAGGAGGAGTCAACTTACAATTCAGTATCCTCCACAGCCTCCAGCATCTCCGCTTCCGTCAAGGGGTCACAGGCGTCTCTAATGATCATTCCCCAAATCTCGACGGGGCACTGGATATTAAATCCTGTCCGCGGGACCGCGAGAAGTTCGACGCCACCTTTGAGGATCTTCTCTGGAAAATTGTCTGAGGTCGCAATCTTGTCCGAGCTACGCATGTTAGTCTGACTGGACTCTGGAATGGTGAAGAGGCAGTGATGCAGGCGTGCTCGAAGCACTAACAAGAGCAGGAACAAGAGCACTGGCGGGAATGCGTGTTTATTTATGCGTGTTTGGCCAAAGCGCTTCCGGTTCAACTTCACCAAAAGTCACCAGTTTCAACGTCCTGCCCTATCGTACGTGGCACTGTTATATTATTTGATGGAATCATATGATTCGGTACAATGTTCCAACTGAAATTTTTGCGAAGGTGGAAGTTCAATTGAATCAATTCAGATTTCAACCATCCGCCGAGCTTGAGTTCTCGTAGAGATCTAGGTTAAGGTTATCAGAGAATTCTGTGATCCGTTGAAGTCAAAGGAGGAGCTTTAGACGTCCGATTCCTCCGAAATATGCCATCGCTACCATCTTCTCTGTTGTTCCCTCGCTTTCGAATCCGGAAATCGAAAAGTCACTCGAGTCTCTCGGAGGCTCTGTCCGTCGTACTCACGTGCCATACAATTAATACTCCTCTAACCATTCCTATAATCTCTAAATCATCAGATAGAAGTACAAGAAGTCCGTCAACGTGGTCGGATCTACTTTCGGGCACTGGTACCAACTCTCACGTCCCCAGCTCTACAAGCCTTATGTGCAGTCATCACACCGTCCAACTTTGTTCCCATTATATCGACCTGAGCGTTCTGATAACCTGAGAGGTGTGTGTGTTATTTTTGTCGAGCGCTTTGGCTCATGCTTGTTTTGATAAGACGCTGGCAGGAGTCAATAGCGCTAAATTGAACGATAAGGTTATCGAAGCGCCATGCCTGCCTTAATGCTATTAGACCTGTGCTATTCTACCGATGAGCCCATAGAACCACATGGCACAATAGCACCATGGAGGATACCGTGCGTTCCTTAATGACGAATCAGGGAGACATGTGGCACAACACCCGACACGAGACTCTTACAGGCGTTTCACTGCTTAGTTACGATGTTCAAGACCTTGAGAAATCGTCTTGATGTAGTGTGTATAAGCACGTTTATCTGGCAATGTTTGCTATACCGAATGAATGCTAATGCTATAGGAAACAAGCAGATCATAAATTTCAAACTCACCTTCGAGCCTCCTACTCTCCATCTTCGAGTTAATAGACCCAAGATCGGCTTTTCAAGGTTGCCGCGCGTTCATCGCGTTTGTTTCATGCTCGACGTTTCGAGTCTGGTTCAAAGCGTAGCGCGCGTTTCCACCCGGCCGTCTTACTCCGAGCCTCGTGGTTCAGGGTCCCGGGTCCAGACCCGCAGCGCCGAGCATCGAATCACGACCGCCGAAGCTCCGAAATGACATATAAAGCATGTCCGTGTTCCTGATCTCGTCTGACAGGCCTCACCTTCCTTGTTCAGCACGTCTTCTTCGTTCATCTTCGTATCGAAGTCGAATAGGCTTCAAGCTTCAAGGCAGCGCCCAACGGACAAGTTCCTCTAGGACCGCTCTATAGCTGTGTCTGCTGTGGTATTTAGCTAGCATCGCGACGAACACGCTCTCTACGAGCTCTTCGGACTATTTCGGATTCGAGTACCTTTGACAGCAAGTGCCAGCGCTCGGACACCTTGGTTCGCAAAATGTCCTCAGAAATATCTGCACGATCTCCATCCTACAAACTCCCCATAGAAATATGGTCTATCATTCTTAAAGAGGTGTCTCGACCTCTGGGCGAAGATCTCATCATCGCCTCTGTTTCCAAACTCCTCTCAACGTCGTGAGTTCTTCGTGCGCACCACCATCCTATGACAATACTGATAAAAATGCCGACAGTCGTGTAGCATTTCGTGTAAATCGAGACGCAGTCAGCGCTCGGATCGACCTAATGCTGACATGCAGATCATGGGCGCGCATAGTCCATCCACTCGTCCACGACACACTCTTCATCCCCTTCGGCCCCAACTCACCCTCTCTCATCGCAAAATCCATCGACATCCTACAATCGACATCTACCAACTCCGGCTCAGGAATACCCAACGCTCACTTCGTCAAGAATATCATCGCCTTCGAAGTCCAAGGCGGCGACTTCCTGAAAATATTGGATATATGTCCCAATATCCGATGGATCCATTGTTTAAGCGTTTCCGTTACACGGAATCAATGGTCAAAAATCCAAAGAGCGTTAACGAAACTCGAAAAGCTCGTTTCGATCACTGCACGTTGGGACCGCGTGAAGGACGAGGAACACGAAGCCGCGGCGACCGATACCTTAGCCAATGATCAAAGCCTCGAGTCAGCTGTGCGGCCAGAATCGGAAGAATCGGAGTGCGAACCAATAACACTAACTCCTCGATTCCTTCGATACACCACTAGATCCGCATATCTCCCAGACCCGGAACCATCCTCTACCCGTCCCTGGGCGTCCCCTCGAGCATGGGTCCTCCCAAATCTCGAAGAATTTTCCATCGGAGCCGCTGATGTCTCCAGCATGACACACGTCCACCATACAGCTTCAGAGATCCTTAGAAGACACGGCCATCAACTCTCCGCGTTGCATTTCCAAACGCTATTCGAACTTCCTACAGATATTTGCTTGAAGGTCGTATGTCCCAATCTGAGACATATTGCCATACCCGTTCCCGATAAACTCTGGGCCTCATCCCACTCCTCCCCACATGGAAATTCTGGCAAAAAGCTCGAGAGCGCGAGAGATCTCGGCTTTATAGTATCCGGTCATCCTCATATTGAAGAAATATCATTTACACTTCTCAATCCCTTCTTGGTCAGCGAAGTCTGTTCGAACCCTCGCAAGTCCGTTCTCCAATCTCTCTCCCGTCAAAATCTCCCCTCCTTGAAGATAATCCGCTGCGATTATTTCATCCTTCAACCCGACATGATAGGGGATTTCAGGAATATGGAGTTGCCTAACTGGTGGAGAGAGTTGATGCGGAGATGGGACAGGGAAGGCATTCGTTTTGTACAAATTGCTGATGGGAGAGAAGTGAAAGTCGAAGAAATCGAGGAAACTTTGTGAGTGTTCTCTGCCTTGTCATAAGGTAGGATCTCATTAGATCCGTTCTAGTGATTTTCGCGAGGATTCGCAAGAACCGGAAGATAGACTGAGGATCGGCATGGATTAAATCGGAAATGGAAATTCTTGCCGCACCTATCAACAGCTCGCGACAAGTAGACCATTTAGCTCTATCATACATTTGTTTCTTGTTAATCGATTACACCCGTGATCAATTCTATATCTACGCTAGGCTTCTAGCTTTCGGCAGTACCTCAGCAAGTTCCGTGAAACTATCAACCACGACATCCACATCTCCACCTTCCTTTTTAGTCTTCGTTCCCGTCCTTTCCTCGACGGTGTCTTCGGTAGGTCTCCGAACGTAGACCGTTTTGAGACCGAATGATGCGGCGGCTTTCAGGTCTAGATAGTGGGCTGCTACCATTGCTACTTTGTTTGGGGGGAGAGTGAGATGATAGGCTGCTCCGAGATATGTCTTTGGGTTCCTGGGCCTGAAAGTCAGCGGGTAGCTTCGGGTGATTGGAAAGGAATACCAACGGTTTGTATGAACCGAGCAATTCTCCGGAGAATATTACATCCCAGGGAAGATCTGCGTTCTTTGCCTACATTTGATTAATATTGAGCTGGCGTAGAATGCGAAAGCTATGGTCGTGGACTTACCATGTCTGCGAGAAGACGGACATTGCCGTTTGACAGTGTACATATAATCAATTGTTTCTTCAATGCATAAAGGCCTTCCGTCGTATCCGGCCACCCTGATTCAATCCCATCAAACGTTAGGTGGGTTTAGAAAGTCAAAGAGACGAAAATACCTGAGAGTCTGTGCCAGGCAAGAACGAGATCTTTCTTCTCGTCTTCGTTCCAAATATTGGATATGGCGGACCATTTGGTCTCAGTCAACAAGCGGTCGAGGATCTATCGTATTGTATCTGTCATGATCAGAATAAAGTGCTATGCTAGGAATGCGTGCCTCGCGGTGCATCACGTCAACATTGGAAGGGCCTTCGCCTCCAGCAGCGACGCTACGGCTGGCATCAACATTGTTAGTTGTGAATCAGTGTTTTCAACGAACGAATGGTCAACGATCCGTACGTGGTGATCATATATCCTTTCCTCCATTCTTTCGCAAAAGCATTCCAATCTTGTGTTAAGCGTCAATCAATCGATGGATGGTTATAAATTAATTCAGACTGACCAATATCCACCCCTTTAGATTTGGCTTGCAATTCACGAGTGATCGAATGTTCCCAATTGACTACTGTGCCAAAAACATCGAACAAGAGAGCCTCAACGCCTTCGAGAGGTCCGGCAGATGACATGGTCTGGGTGTAGATACTTCGTGATGCGGGGTGTCTTCCGCCTCCGTCCTTCAGTTCCTTTTATACCCACGCGAATCACTGATATCGTCGAGTGGGAATATGCGGAAAACGAACTATGTCGTCTTTTCACGTATTTTGAATTGCGATTGCAATGCTTTCGAGGTCTTGCACGGTCTCGCAATGATCAGTATAATTCCTATGGGTCTCGATCGCACAAATTCCGTGTGATCGACCAACCTGAACCCCCAGGGAAAGATTAGATTAGAAGTGGGAAAGGATGATGCATCGGCTATCCCACATCACCGATATCCCCGTCTCTCTTCCATTGGCGGCCGGAAGCAAAAGAAAGTTTGTCCGTGTTTGGCACGTCCATCCCTCAGACGCGCCTCAACGCCATTAAATTCGTCTGGCTGGACGGGACATCTCGAAAAACACAGCATCATCGACCTATGCCACGATAATGACAGAAAATGATGTCTCTCTCGAAATGGACGGCGTGGAATATCTACGTACGCAGCGGAAACCACGACAGTCATCCCGCCTTTCGAATAAGGCAAGCCAGAGGAATGGATCGTTGGGTGTTGTTGATGGGGGCGGAGAGCAGTCTGGTACAGGAGAAGAAGAAGAGGGATCTGGGAGGAAATTTAAGAGGAGACGTATTGACTCTCAGGTGATTGTTTGCGCGTAAGAGTCTTCGGTCGGCTGTCCCGCCTAATCCAGATTTCAGGAACGTTCTATCACTCAACCTAAGTCTCGGTCAGGCAGTAGAGCAATTTCAAAGCCTGTGGTAACGCATTTCATTGATCTACGCGTTGTCTGATCGTCTGATGCATTGTGCCACCCTAGGTGACGAATCCTACGCCTTTTCAGCTGGACCAAGCTTCGCGATATCCATCGCCCACCCCATCGGTTCAATCTAATATTGTTATTCGCGCGAAACGACCCCCAACGCGACAGTCGTCCGTTCTCATCAACACTTCGTCTTCGCCGGAGCTACCACCGTCCTCTACCCTAAGTCGAGAGTCCTCGCCCTTGACTATATTGTCATCAAGTTCGCGAGCGCCGTCTCGCGCCCCAGCCATCGAACCATCTTCTACACACTTAAACGGCACAACTTCATCTCCCTCCCCCTCTACTTCGTCCTTAAAATGGGGACCGAAGAAGCCTGCCATCAACGACGAGGTTCTTTGTGACAACCGAGTCGTAAAACGATCAGCAAGACGATCGCGTTCGACTTCTCGATCTGCAACCTCGAAAGCTACCACACCCCCTCCCCATCCCTCTTCCTCGGTCTCCCTAACCCAACCACCGATTTCGGCGCCTATAGTAGTCGACTCGGAATCCGAGTCAGATCATCCAGGTCTTACAACGCCAGTGGTTGATCGCTCTCATCCGACACCTACACGACCGCGACCGACCCCTCGTAAAAAACTGGCGATCCTCGAGCTCGGACTGGGATCAGACTCCGAGAATGACGAGACACCGCAAGAGAAACGAGCGCGCGAAATAGCAGAGATCGTCGCCAGCAAGAGTCCACGTAAAGACAGGGAGAAATACGCGTCGTCACGCAGAAGACAGCCCGATCAATCCCATTCTCCGTCTCTTTCTCTCATTCACGACCTTCATCGGCTTAACGACTCAGATCCTGAGCACGACGTTATGGTGATTCCGTCGAGGGCAATGCTGGAGAATACAGCTGGGCCTTCGACGCGTCCGGCGACTTCGAGATCGCGTCCTGTTTCGATTTCGGCGTCAGAAGACGACGTCGAACTCGTCGAAACACAGACTCAACGTGATTATTCCGAATCGCCCGAACTTGGTGATATGTCCTCCTTCGCTCGATATCAACCTACACCGACTCGTCCGAAAGCTCCCTCTGTTCAAAAAGAGGATGATCATGACGTCGAGTCAGACAATCCGGTAGAGGTTGTGATTCCCAAGTCGACCGTGAAAGCATCACCCTCTAAACCCAAGTTCGGTCCTAAACGAGGGAAACGACCTACGAAAGAGACTGAAGGTCTTACAACGTGTCATCAGTGTCGTACCACAAAGCCCTATAAACTTATGCAATGCTCGAATTGTCCTTTCAAGTGGTGTAAATGTCTCACGAGATGGTCCGTTCTCTGCTACCTTCATCTTCATGATGCTAACGAAGTGTGTAGGTATCAAGTCGAATACGATCCCGAGATGACAGATCTCAACTGTCCGAAATGTCGCGATGTATGCTCGTGCTCGTTCTGTCGGAGGAAGAATGGCGTTGTACACGTCTCGTTCAATCTATACACAGAGACTCCGGCATACGATCCATCTCAGATCGAAGACGATCCCTTCCCGAGGAACAAGGACAAGACTTCCTCTCCGTCGAAACCTGGACCGAAACCGAAGTTCAAATCGAAGAAGCTACCTACAAGGGGGAAGAGTTGGGATTCCGACTTTGCCGGAACATCCGAGGAGGCGTTTAACATCTCTCAATCATCCGCTTCGTTTTCTGTTCATTCCGAAGTGGACCCTGATTCCGAAGAAGTTGAAGAAGTCGAAGAAATACTCGAACTCATCCCCGCTCTACCTCCTCCCACTCCTGAAGAAATCGCCGATCATGCTCACCGCGTCAATGTTCACAAATCTGAACACGCCCGACGTCTCAAATGGCTCGATCTCGTCGCCAGTCGTGGAGGGACTTTATATGTCGGTGAGAATCGTCTCAGTGAGCATTTAGATGAGAGGGAGAGGAAGAGGGAAAGGAAGGGCAAAGGAGAGGGGTATATGAAGCTTGAGAGGGGACGACGATATGTAGTTGGTGAACCGGCGCCGTTGAGGAGACCTCCGAGGGTGGTGGAGCTTCTTGGAGGTGAGAAGGAGGCATCGGTCGGTGCGTTATCCAAGTGGAAAGGGAAGGAAAAGGAAGTCGTGGGGTATAGGGTTACGAAGGTCGTTGAGTCGACAACGAAGACTTCGGCGAAGGGAAAAGGAAAGGCGACGAAGAAACCGGAGGCGAATTCGAATTCGAATGTGAAGCTACCGAGCTCTATCCTCGTCCCTCCGAAACGTCCACCCAAAAACGTCCATTCGTATCGTCACTCTCAAGAACCCGAAATGACCTTGACGTCGTCACCACCTGCTCCTACACGCCTCTCCGCGGACTCCCGTGGGTCGTCGATTGAAGCCCAGTTGTGGCCTGGTGCCAATTCAGGATATAATCCTGAGCCTTCTTTCACTCACAATGTTGACGCCGAAGACGATCTGGCCGCTCTTGGTTACCCTCGACAAGGCATCGGACACGGAAGCGGAGTAGACGAATGGGAGACCATGGATCAGGGGATCTCCTTCGATGAGTTGATTCATAGTGAAATGGCGGCAGATTTGCATCAGAGCAATGGTGCTTTTGCGGCCAATGGGGACGCAATGGGAATGGAGCTGGTTGAGGGGTGGAGAACGATGTCGCCTGCGGATCTTTCGGAGACGAGTTATGAGTACCGGCTGGGTTCTGGATCGAAATCTGCGTCTGGATCCTCGGGTGGAGGTGTAGCGTCGACCTCAACGTCTTTACCACCGAAGAACATTGATGGAGGAGACGTAAAGGCGAAAGGATCATCGAAGGCCGCGCCAAAGGTGTCGGCGGCAACAACCTCGTCCACAGGGTTTTCACAAACAGATTTAACAAAGGTTCTTCAGGCTAGTTTGGGGGCTGTTGGGTTCAGTATTCCATCGGAGGTTTCTTGAGCGTGATGATGCGGTTCCTTCATTCAATTTTTATTTTTTCCATAGTTATCCTTATAATGCTGTCAGTACATTGTATGTTCTTCCTAGTCTTGCTACATGTATTGTACTTCGTCTATACGCTTTTTGGGGTCAGAATAGAGAGTTGCGACTGAGTAACCACCTTTCGAATTCGAATTTCGATGTCGAGGAACGAGAGGAAGTCAAACACGTCATGCCCCTGGATACGTCATATGATTTCGGATGACACGTGACTTCGGCTCACGTTCGTCGCCGGAAGCGGAGCTCGGACCTGCTTTTCTCAAACGTCACTGCCGCTGGCGGCTCAGCTTGTATATCCCGTAACCCCTCTTTCCTTCTCTTCTGAACCATGTCGCTCGCGGATGTCATCCACGACACCGTCGACAAGCTGAAGGGCGACCCAGAGACCGAGCAAGACCGAGACTCAGCTCCGGGGCCTTCATCATCGAAGAAGAGTCCCAATAATTACCCATCACCCTCATTGGGAAATGGCGAGACAAGTCCTGAATCGAGGCGCCGACGCGCGCCAGCAACACCTACTGGCATACCTACTGCTCTGAACGATGCGTTCCTGAGACATGGAGATTCGGGGTATGATGATAAATTGGACGATGAGGAAGAGAAGCCGAAAGAGGATGAAGACGAGTACGATGGAAGGGAATTTGCGAAAGCTATCTATGATTTTAAAGGCGGACTGGATGCGAATGATCCCGAGCAGATCAAAAAGGTACAGTCGTCTTCCCATCTTACGCATTTGATGTATTGATCGGGTGCCGAAGCAACGCGAAGCCATCGAGCGGCGCAGCCGAGAACAGAAACGAGAATCACTAGGAAGAAAATTGCTTTCCTACGTTGATCTCAGTGACTCTCCGACTGACGAACATCATGGCTCTGGCCTTGGGTTTATGAGAACACTCAGTTCAAGTGGAAGCTCTCAACAGAATCGCGACCTCGGCGAAGGCGGCAGCCACAGCTGGAAACTGCTACGAAGCCCCTCACTCCCTCCTTCAAACGTATCATCAGCCAAAATGGCTCGATCTCGATCTCATCCTCCCATACTCACCGTTATGGAGAGCGAAGATGGAACCATGAGTAACCCATCGGAAAGAGGGCACAATTCGGCTCCTGGCGTTGACAACACAAACTCTACTGAGAACAACGAAGGCAGTGAGATCACTCCAGCTCAGCGATGGGCGAGATTACGAGCTCTCCTCCCTCGAGCACTCACCCATTCTCCCACCACGCCTCATCCCGAACTCCATGCTGCTATCAACCCCTTTTCAGTCAATGTAGCCGATGAACTCTTAGTGGGCGGATTGTCAACACTGATGTTGAAGATGTGGTTCGAGCGCGACGAAGCTGGTCATCGACGCGTCCCAGTTCTTTTCCATCGCCTGCGAGTACGCGTGAGCGACAGTCTGCATCCAACTCACAACCAGAAAGCCGTATTCCGGATTGAGGTACGTCATCCGAACTTCTCAAGTCGTTTTCGATCAGAGCACTCACTGCGGTTTTAGTGCGAATATGCGAACGGCGCAGCGAGATGGGTCGTATATCGCCAACTGCGTGATTTCGTCACGCTTCACACTCATTACCGACTATCTAACGCGTACAATCGCAACGTCGATGCACTCCCCGAGTTTCCCAAGACCTCATTACCATACTTCCGTTTCCTCGCACGCGAGAAAGAATCGGAAGGACAAGACCACCACGACTTTACCTCCCTTATATCTCGAGGGAAAGGCAAAGAAGGGGAGGGGAAAGAGAAAGGTGGCTTAGGCATGGATCGAGCAGAATTTGCCGGACTGCAGCGCAATGCTATCGAGAAATATCTCATTTCACTCATACGCGCAGTCATGTTCCATCCTACATCGAACCGACTTGCGAAATTCCTGGAGATCAGCGCCCTCTCGATTAACCTCGCACAGAGTGGAGGGAGCCAAGCCAAAGCCGGGATGCTGAGGATTCATAATGTTGGCTTCCCTGGGGGTGGAGGAGGAAGTTGGGCCAGGAAGAGCGTGGGGTGGGCGGAGAAGAGAAAGATGAAGTGGAGTGCTGTTCGAGAGAGTTATCTGGTCGTAGTTGAGGATCCTGGCGAGGTATGTCTTTCTTCTCGTTTCACTTTCGGCCTCGGTCTAATCCGATTTTGGATTCAAGTTGACAATCTGGGATGTATTCCTTCTTGACTCCGAGTTCAGGATCGAGAGGCCGAAGAGATATTATCGTCAAGGCTTTAATCTTCTCCGAGAGAAGAAGTCGAATATGGGAGAAGTGATCGATGTGGCACAGGGCCATATCGAAGAAGAAGGCGAAGAACACGAACGGCATAAAGCGGAGGAAGATGGACGTGATTATGATGCAGAGCATTCTCATTCTAAGGAGATGATCAGAAGTCATAGCGAGCATCACCTAGCTAACATCGGGCGTTCCCTCCGAGGCGTAAAGCATGCTCTCGGCAAAGTATTCCATCTCGGACACGGTGCACATCCACACCAACATCATCATCACCATCACGATAATGGTCACACGAGTTCGGATCCTGGTCCAAGCACAGCCGGAGGACGCGGGCGTTCGGGTTCGACATCGTCTTCTTCGTCAAGTTCATCTGCTTCCTCGGATTCTCGAGCAGGATCACCGTTACTGGATCCATCGACACATCTCAACGCTATGGCGAAACCTAAGAAACGGGAGCTTGAGGAAGAACGTCAAGCATCCGGCGATAATCCCGACGGAGATGCTGAAGGCGACAATCCAAACAGGGATGTGCTCGAGGAAGATTGGAAAAAGGAAAAGAAGGCACAGAAGAAGAAGGAGAAGGATGTTTCGAAACATACCTTCTTCCTTGTCAACTCCCAGTTGCGAGTCAAAGTTTCGTCGAAGAATGAGGTCAGTCTTCTGTACTCAATGCCACCGAAAAGACCTAATCCGAACATCCCGCGGCTTTAGAGACAAATGCAGCAGTGGATCACTGCGCTCGAACGTACGGCCGCTGCGTCACATTGGGCAGGAACAAACCGATTCGGAAGCTTTGCGCCTATCAGATTGAACGTTGCTGCCCAATGGCTAGTCGATGGTGTAAGCCCTTCATTTCCTCCATCTAGACATATTTGACCACTCTCTCCAATAGCGCGATTATTTCTGGAATCTCAGTCGCGCAATCCTCTTGGCGAAAGAAAGAATATACATCCACGACTGGTGGATCTCTCCGGAGGTCTATCTGCGAAGACCTGGGAAGGAGAACTATCGCCTCGATAAGCTTCTCAAGAGGAAGGCGGAGGAGGGCGTCAAGATCTATATCATCATCTAGTAGGTACACTCGCTTTACGATTTCAATCCGATTCGCTGACTCGGGATATAGTAAGGAAGTCTCGAGTCGGACCACCCCTGTGGATAGCAAGTGAGTCGTATTCGTGTAGGTAAAGCGTATTATATCTAACTCGCTGCAGCTATACAAAACAGATGCTTACCGGATTGCATCCGAATATTATGGTCCAACGTTCGCCGTCGCATTTCCAGACAGGTACCTTCTATTGGGCCCACGTGCGTCAGAACCTCTGCTCATATTTCGATATTATCTCATTAACGGTTGGCTGTGATTAGCACGAGAAGCTTTGCGTCATCGATGAGGCGATCGCGTTCATGGGTGGCTTCGATCTGTGCTTCGGTCGATGGGATACCCCGCAGCACGTTCTTATTGATGATCCTGATCACGCCGATGGTCCTCAGATTTGGCCAGGTATGTACGCTTTGATCTCCGTGATTTCCGTTGTTGACGATTGTGGCGGTGTACAGGGAAGGATTACAGCAATGGTCGTGTTACGGATTTCCATACATTGAATAAACCGGAGGAGGACATGTATGATCGAACGAAAGTTCCAAGAATGCCTTGGTACGTCACATAGTCAGCAGTTCATTCATCGCACTAAATAACCTATAGGCATGATGTTGGAATGCAAGTCGTCGGCCAGCCTGCAAGGGACTTATGTCGTCATTTCATTCAGAGGTTCGTCGTCGAATACCTTCCGTATCTCGAAGCTAACATCGAAGCAGATGGAATTTCTTACTGCGAATCAAGGTAACCGCTCCTCTTGCTGTGCACAGTCGAACTCGCTAATCCCAACTGCCAGAATCATAATCGTGTCATGCCATTCCTGATCCCACCCGCCGAATTTTCTCATCGGGAGCTGGTCAAGCACGGACTTCGAGGGACATGCGAGATGCAGATTTGCCGATCTGCGGGCCCCTGGTCTATGGGAACCCCAATGAAGATTGAACATTCGATTCAAAATGCCTACCTGAAAGGTTTGTGAACACTGTTCGCCTAGACGAATGTCACGTTAAACGCTTGAAACAGCGATCCAGCTTTCAGATCATTTCGTGTACATCGAGAATCAGTTCTTCATAACTTCGTATGTCTGGCTTTCTCGCGATACTTTACGGTTCTCAGTGGCATTGCAGAACGACCGTCAATGACGTCAAGGTTGAAAATAAAATCGGCGACGCTTTAGTTCACAGAATTATTCGCGCGCATCGGGAAGGGACGCCGTGGAAAGCCTGCGTCGTCATCCCTCTCCTCCCAGGATTCCCGATGCCGGTCGATCACAGCGATGCAAGTGCCGTATGTCATCTTTCGCTTTCACTGCACTGCGATCGTGCTAATACTCCGCGCAGCTTCGGATTATCCTGGAGTGTCAGAACAGGACCATTTCTCGCGGACCCAACTCTATCTTTGGAAGATTACGCAAGGAAGGAATTGATGTGAGTCGCTGTAGCTGTTATTCGTCTTCCCGGATTTATCGGATATAACAGCCGGACGACTATATCGTCTTCTTCTCCCTTCGTGGATGGGGAAAACTCAAGGGAGATGTCTTGACTACGGAGCAGGTACTTGAGCCCAACTTTCGCGACCGTGAACTCTGTGGAATGCTTACATTGCGTTACAGGTGTATATACATGGTAAAGTCTGCATCGTCGACGATCGTTTGGCCATTATTGGATCTGCGAATATCAATGAACGTTCTCAGCGAGGGGACCGTGACTCCGAGCTTGCTGCTATTATTCGCGATACCGATATGATCGACAGGTAAACTTATATTACTTGACTGAGATAAAGGCTGACAGGTGTCATTTAGCACAATGGCCGGAAAGCCTTACAAAGTCGGACGCTTTGCACACACATTGCGCATACGATTGATGAGGGAACATCTCGGTGTTGATGTGGATTCCATGTACGAAGAAGATTTGATGTCGTCCGAACCGAAGAAAGAGGAATTCGAGCAAGAAGCCTGGGATCCTAACAAAGAACAACGGAAGCAGGATGAGGACGGCGTTACCCATATCACGCAAGGAAAGCAGCACACTCCAAAGGGGATTCTCTTCGACACCTTCAAAGATGGCGCTTCTCAAGGTTAGTCTCCCCAACCTTCCATCCTTGAAAACGATTGACCGGTTTCCCCCCTGCAGCACTACACGGAACTTTTGAGGCGAAGGACAAGGACATCGGAATACTTGCACGTAAAGCTGGGATTAAGCCTCACGGAATTGACAATACGGCGAGCGAGAAAGCTCTTGAAGATGAACGCACAACTTTCGACCGCGAAGGAAACAAAGTTGAGGGTTTCGCAAGTTCGCAAGTCCCAACGCTCGAAGAGAAGACCGTCGCCGAGCATCGTCCTCCTCAGGAACAAAGCAACTCAAAGCCTGATCTTCCTCATTCTCAATCTAACGGCAGTCACCCCTCGGCTACGAATGGTACGCCTCCGGAAGCCACAACGGAAGATGGATCCGGGGAGAAGTTCGGTGCACCAGCGGATGCTTCGAAAGATAAAGCGACCGACGACCAATTTCCACATGCTCGTTCCGGAGTCGACGATCCCGACGCTCAGGAGAAAGCTGCGATAAGCGCCCGCAAGCTTCTTCGACGACATTTATCCGCAAGACTTGGGCAAAAGCAGTTCTCGTTGCCGGTTCCTCGTCCGGAGATCGATCCGAATGGATTCGGAGATCCTATCAGTGAGAAGTTCTGGGATAATGTATGGGTTGCGACGGCAGTCCATAATGTAAGTGATTTCCCTATAGACGTATGTATAGCTGGTTCTGATGATTCTCACAGACCGAAGTTTACCGAAAGGTGTTCCATGCGGTTCCCGATGATCTTGTCACAACATGGAAGCAATACAAGGACTTTATTCTGCATCACGAAAGACTCAGCAAGCCGGTATGCATATCTTTAAATCGTCTCTTTTGATTCATTTCTGATCTATTCCCAGGCGAAAGATGCTACGTCGAAACCGGAGCCCGTCGGTCGTGTTCCGTCTGAAGCAGGTTCTGAGAATGATCCCGGTGCTCGATCGAACCTGGAAACCCAAGCCGACGACGAAGCGAATCCATCGCGTTCGAAGGAGAGTCTAGCGGCAAAGAAGGACGAAGGATCATCACCGCCAACAAGCTCTGCCAATCATAAGTCTCCCGATATGCATGATAGTCGCAATCGGAAGCCCACGAAAGCTGACGAACCTTTTGAGCAATGGGAGAAGGATGAAATGGAAGAGTTCCTGGCCGACGTCCGTGGACACCTAGGTATGCTACAGTTACTTCGTGGTTCTCCGGGTCTCACCGTCACATCATAGTGCTTTATTCGAACCGGTTCCTGGAAGGAGAAGACGTGGCCAATAATTTCCTGTTTAATGCCGATCGGTAGGTGAATTTCGGCGCGCCTTTGAATCAGTGCTGAATGTTTCGTCTAGACTGTTACCCATGCCGATTTACGACTAGTTCTTTATACCCCTTCTTCGCCTTTACTATTCTGCACTTTCGGACTATTGCGTCTGCGCATAATTGCTAGACTTATAGTATTTATTAATGTTATTCTAGTCCGTCCCTCTCGTTCTAGTCTGTATTCCAATGCATGTGAGATTTTTAGTCCTGAGCCATGTTTCATGAGGTGTATACATCACCAAATTTAAAACCTTGGATGTGTTTGAAATCCGATCGCGAAGGGCAGATGACGTCTAGAGCCTAAAAAGGGTCTATGTTCGGAATCGGATGTGGCATCCTTTTCTGGTTGAACGCTCGCAGTCTGGCCGGTGCAGTTCAACCGATCCTGTGCGCTTCAACTACTTGAGTAGTGCAACCTTCAAGCCAG
This sequence comes from Sistotremastrum suecicum HHB10207 ss-3, assembly GCA_001632355.1. Classification (NCBI taxonomy): domain Eukaryota; kingdom Fungi; phylum Basidiomycota; class Agaricomycetes; order Sistotremastrales; family Sistotremastraceae; genus Sistotremastrum; species Sistotremastrum suecicum. The sequence continues at coordinate 89,351 of KV428034.1, read as the reverse complement.
CCAAGGTGCGGCTGCTACAGCGTTGAATTAACCCTCAAAGTGATTGACGGACTCGTTGTCAAGGTCCACCGGTGCTCGCCCTCTTATTGATGCAACCCGCGGTAACACAATCCGCACTTTGAGACGATTTTCGACCATGATCCCACATAATGGCTCACGAGCACTTCCTTTGGAGATCTGGGAGATGGTAATCAAGGAAGTAGGAGGGCCTTTCACGGGTGAATCGATGGTTTTGACTGTAGAAGAGTCTTTGGCTGAGCGACGGTCAGTTCAATTCGCTCCATTTGTACCTGTTCTCAATGGGACCTCGATAGATCTCCCCAGCCATCATCTTCATCACAGTCCCAAGAGCGCCTGAAGATGCGCCTGGCTGTTGTCTTAACTTGTCGTCAGTGGGCGTGGATGGGGATTCCTTACCTATACGACGAGCTTTGGTTCGACACGAAGTTCCGCAAAGACTCTCTTCCATCAATTCTCCGTAAAACACCTGCCACCTTCACGAAAAGCCCTCGATCATACGGTGAATACGTGAAGACTGTGCGATGTCCAGTTGACGACGAAGTCGGCCCTGTGTCGGGGACCTTCTTGAAAGCCTTGGCGGCGCTCTGTCCTAACCTTCGCGCTCTCGTTGCTCCGTCTATCAATCTCAAAAGCATCTCGGAGTGGAAACTCGTACAGCGTTCTCTCACCGACCTTGTCCATCTCGAATCCCTTGAGATAGGACTGAAGTGGAAATCGGCTCCTCCGACGAACAAGACCCGTATTGGACCTCAGACGTCGTTGACATCCGTCCGATTTCTCAAGTTCCACTACGACACGGCATCCGATTTAGTCCGTTGTTGGCAGTTACCCGTGTTGAAAGAACTATCTATTCAAGCCGTCAGCCCTGAGGGACAGGGTTTTCATCCTTTTGGTTATTCCAGCCAACTCTTCAAATTCATCGACACCTATGGGAGTCGCCTATCAGCCCTCAGCATCACCGCTACGTGCTTCCCTCGTAGTTCGCTCTGCATAGCAGGCCTCTGCCGCGACCTGACCTTCCTCTCCATCTGCCCGTGGGAGTTACGTTCGATGCCGATCAGCTCACATACACATGAGCCTCATCGAGGACTACAAGTCGTAGCTTTCCATTCGTTGTCACTTCCGCAGCTTTGCGTAAGACACTCCTCGTATCACCTATCTCCCTTCCAGGAGTTGTTAGAGTCCATCAGTCCGCAGGACTTTCCCACGCTGGTAAAGATCCGGTTTTCCGAGCGCCCAGATGCCCATCGAGTGATCGACACAAAGGCGTGTCTTCCAGCGTGGCTCAAGCCGCTGATGCGTCAATGGGAAGAGTGTGGAATTGTCATTCAGGAGGGTGACCGTCCTACCAGTTTGGAGAAGGTAGCCAAGGAATTGTATGTGTTCATATCACTTGGTTATTCTTTACTCTGAGATCACATTTGCAGCATTTTCGAACCCGAAACTGATCTTGCACATTGATCCGCGCCACTTGGGATGGATTTGTTCAATTCTGGACAAAAGCGATAATCATAACGGTATTTTACACTCGCGCTTTCACATTTTCTTGCTTTCTTTTTATGCTTTTCTCAAATCCCTGCTCCTCCGTGTCATTTTTGGTCCGCTTCTTGAGTTTATTCGTGCGTGTTGGACTCTCGTACTGCTCAGTCTGTAGTCGTCCATCATCCGTCATCACAACACAACTCCTAAAACTATTATAACATATTAGTGAGCTTCCCGCGTTATGTAACGTAGCCTGCAACCACATAAATCTCAGCATCTTGGATCTCGTGTCGTGTCCAAATTACGTCCCTTTTGACTTGGAAGTTTGGCTTCCAAGCTGGATCCACCTCCGCGGCGCCCGGTAGCATGTGCCTGGACCGGACCGTTAGTCATGGATGTAATGTCCGCTTTTGAAACCCCGACACGGAAATCGGAATCTTTTTCTTCCCTGCTTCATCTCACCACGTCGTCCCACTTTGAGCTCCAGCCACGATGCTCTGCGATTCTGTGGTTCCGAATGCCTATGTCCCTGGTACAACAAAGGCTTTCGTCGTCTGCTTCGTATCGTCCCCCGATAACCCCGGATCACTGCTTGTTATGGGCTTAACGCCGCCATTGACGCCGACGCCCTACTGAATGGACAGCGGAAGCATCACTGCTTGGTTGGACGACGGGGGACGAACTCTCCTGTAACTATCACCACCTAACTGGCGAAGTGAGAGTCAATGGACTTAATAGCAAGCCGCCTCATCGACGGGACTATCTGACTGCATGTTCAGGGCATCTCGGTCTCAGCCCGACACTGGGCCGACAGCCCCGACTTCATCCGCCACCCTTGCAAATCCAGATGCAAGCTCTCAACGCGGTTTCGGGTGACTCCTCTATCACAGTCGAACTCTTATGCACGCCGACTCCATCATCCTGCGCAATCCACTATTCTTTCAAGCGTATCGACACGTCGCATAAAGTCGCTGATAGTCGAATTTGTTTCTCGTTTCGGGAATTGGACGCTGTTTCCATTGCTGGTCCTGGATATCCTTCTGCATGCTATCTTATCTCCTGCTTTACGTCGCAGAATCTGGAAACCCACTGGTCGAACCTGGTTTCTCCCTTCCCACTGCAAGCCGCTCGTAAGCCAGCTTTGGAAATGCTTTGGGGTTTCTCGTCAATGCGTTATTTGTTGGCCATGCGTAACAAAGAACCACCCTCATGCACACAGGAGCTATCCATGTAGCAAGCCAGCACCCTCATGCCTCGCTGAGAATAGATATCCTAGCTCTGGAAACCTGCTTCGTTCGTGGCGTACCCTGTTTCTGCTTAACACATGTCTCCCTTGCACGCTGAACGGAAAACGGTTTCTTCAGCAATCACTCCGAGATTAATTTCAGCTAGGACTCATATAAGTTGGATTTTGCTCGGCTGCATCTTCAGATTCTTGACGCTGGAGACGCGCAATTCCAGTTCACCGGACTCAGCTCTCTACTCTCTCTGTCCCTTTCATCTATGACAGCGACAAAATATGGGCATTGCCAAAGACAGCTAGCTCAACTGATATATGCGTATGAATGCGAGGCTCATCGGAGATACGACGGAGATGACGTCCGAAGCTTTATCTTCCAGGTATTTTCAGTCATTTTATTCTCAATATCGCAGAGGCAAATTATGCGTTCTAATTACGCATAAATATGCGGTAGCGGTAGCGCCCTTCACCTGGTTCATGGCTGACCACCTCCAGAGCAGCCCAAAATAGTAGCGAGGGAAGCGAAATACTCCTTTCGGAGTTTGAATCTGACGCATGGGCCAGCTCACTGTTTAGCGAACCCTCTACCCCTTCGAGCGCTCTCCCAAGATCCTGCACCGACGATTCACATGGAACTTTCCCTTTAAGGCTGTTCATTAGCTAGAAATGGTCGATTTCGAAACTAACACACAGCTTTCATGCCGTGTTATGGCCGGAAACGCGTCAAATGCCGTGCTGACGACGCCTTCATCTCGGGGAGAGTGGATCGAACGAGGCGGAAAATATATACTGCGATTTAAGGTAATTTCTTTTAGCCACTCGTTCGGCCACGCCCTTTAACAATATCTTTAGGCCTCTGCAAAGGATAGAGTGCCGCTTGAAATATGGGGAATGATTCTACGGTTTGCGACTATTATATGGGGAGAATTGGCAATAGACTGGGATGGTGGTGTAGGTACCTTTTTAAAAATCTTGCGAGACTGAAATTGAACGCAAACCTTTTTTCTTTCTCTTTAGCTCATCGACTTCCACTCTGTCAAATGGGAATTGGAAGATTCGTTCGCTTCAACTCTGAAGACGAAACGAACCGTGGTCTTGGTGTGCCAAAGTTTTTACCACCTTGCGGTACCGTTCTTGTACGAACACATCAACATCGAGAACGCCGAGCATTTCAGACTGCTCACCGCTCACCTTCGGCAAAAACCTAAACTCTGTTCGTTCATCCGTCGTCTGGAGCTCAAAAAACACGACTCCCTCGCACCCGGAGCATATCCCTCCGCGATAATGTATTCCGAAATGGTCGCACGTTGTCCCGAACTCCGTATCATATGCGGTGAATATCTCATGAGTCTCCCTCGTCTTGCATCCGTCGTGCTTCCGAAATTGCACATGAAGTCGATCGCTCGTCTATCGGTCAACCTCCAAACGCGCGACGATGCGTTGCAATTCCATTTCCTCCTGCCAGGTATGCCCTCAGTGAGGGTCCTTCGATTGCGAATCGCGCCGGTCGAATGCATCCACGGGTTCACGTTACGATCGGACAGCATCACGCTTATGAGCACCAATATTAATTCGGAGTGCATCCTGGGCTCTGCTCACCTATGGAACCTTCCTTCGCTCCAGCATTTGGCCCTCATCCAACCAACTCTCAACAATTTCATGCTCTTTCGTCCATTCCTAGTCAAGCACGGATCACGTCTCATATCGTTCCAGATCCACGATCCCGAACATTCGTCCGATATCCTTACCGAGATATTCACCCTCTGCCCTAATCTTCGCTCTCTCATATACCCCTTCGCCATCCACCCTTTCTTCCCCGACGAACTGAAGATGCCAAAGCTTGAGGAAGTCGCTTGGATGCTGGATGTACGAGAGCCGGAGGAGGCAGAGGAAGACGCTTCTGACGTTACTCTATCGGAACAGGATCACCTGGAAGCACAAGCCGCCGCGCTCGTGCGTGATCGAGTACCCCGCCTCGGTCGAATCTGGCTCCAATTCTTCGACTTCGACACCTTCGGTTCACACTTCCGCGTCCCCGGCTCATCCTACTCTTCCCTCCCTTCTCCACATCAGTCCTCCACATTCGCAAACAGTGAAGAGGCTCGAGAGGATCGTGAATTCTGGATAGATTATTGTTTAAAGTGGAAAGCGCGAGGTGTGGAAGTCAGAGATCGCGAGGGATTTCTTCCCAATCTGGAATACAACGTCGTGCCAGAGATGTGTTCAGACCCCGGCCCTAGCGTTCGATCGAAACCTCCTCCCAGGGACACACCGCATCCGAATCATACCGGGGGTGTGATGCACTGACGCATTTGGACCTGTCTTCTGCGCGAGTCACGGTAGCACATGCTATAGCACTCATCATGGTTATCTTGGTTATAATACTCACCGTCGGCGCTTATATCTCCCTCTGGATCTCTACTGTTCACGTTCCCGAAGTCTTTTAGGATAGATCTATACGCATCATATCTAGCCCTTTCTTACTAGTCATCTCCAACCTCTTTTCAATATAGCACTTTGATCAACCATCAACATCGATTGCTGAAGCGCTGATGGCTGGTTCGCTCGAACCCAGTAGACGCCAGGGCAGACGCGCTATAATAAATTCGCCCTGGCACGTGTTAGCTCATAGCAATCTACTGCTCTTTTATTCTGCGCTGGATCACTCAAGTCAATCATCTTCAGATGTATTCCAATGTATCATTCTTTTAATTTCGAGACTGGCACAATACGCTGAGCGGGGTACACTTAAAGTGCCTTGTTACCTTAACGAGCTTAAACCAATGGCTTTTAGCATGCTTTCTCTTCCTCCGTTTCGCATCCATCTCCATGCAGTAGTCGTTGTAGAAAATCTACACAGAAACAGGTTCTTCGCTATATAATTTTCCGATTAAGGATTTCTTTAACTATGCTTCATCCTTCATGAAGCCCCGCCCTAGAAAGCTAATCCTATGCAACACCGCAGCACGCGTCTCCTCGTCGTTCCCCCAACCAGTACGTGGAGTCCACGCAATCAAATGCGCTCCCATGTGCATTGCAGCGATCCACCCCGTGGTGGGCTCGACGCGACACTTAGATTTATACGCTTCGACGAAAGCGTCGAGTATAGTGCGAGAAGCCAACCTCGAATCAGGGTAAAAATGGGCGGCTTGGAAAAGCTCAGCAGAGAACTGCCCAATCTCGAATCCCGGACATCCAGTCTTTGTCAACTCCCAATCTATAACCCAGATGGATTGAATGCTAAGATCGGACGTAAGATTGATCAGAATATTTCCGGGCCAAAAATCTCCCATGAGGATGTGATCGTTATTCGACATGACGATCTTGGACATCCAGTCTGCTGTGGAGCGCATAACCTGGATCTGGGGTTCGGGGATTTCGATTGGTGGACGAATGAAGACTTTGTCATTTTCGGAGGGTGCTAATGTCGATACGATTCGACTGTTGGTTACAGTGGAGGAGATTTCTCGGGCGATTTTGTTGGTACCGAAGAACTGTTTCGCGGAGCGAAACTTCTCGGTGTTCCCAACGGTGTGAAGGGTGCCCACAAAGTGTCCGAGCTGAGTTCCTATGGTTTTGGATAATTCTGAAGAGGGGGGAAGGCGAAGTAGAAGGTCTTTGAGCCTGTACGAATGTTCGCCACAGTCGGTCATGATGATGAGGCGATTGTCTTCGTCGTAGTGCAGGACTTTTGGAACCTTCACTAAACTATCGAGGTCTCCTTCCAGCATCGTATTAACGACGTTGAGAGCTCTCACTTCAAAGTCCTGAATAAAGATGAGCTCCAGAAATTTGACTCGGAAATTTACTGACCTGTCTTTCCGAGGGAAAGTGGAAGTTCTTATCAGAAGGAAGATAATCCTCCGCATGCTTTACGATCACAGTATCGTGTCCCTCGTACTGCTCTTCAAGGAAAACACGGAAGACAAAGTTCCCCGTTCCTCCAGTAAGAGGGACAACGTCTTTGGAAGGAAACTCATCCGTCTGGGATAAGTGCGCTTTCAGCCCTTCAGCATTGGCAAGATTGAATATCGAGACTAGTTTGTAGGCCATGTCGAAGAGTAACGGTGTGGCTGTATAGACGATGGGGAGGAAGCGAGAAGTGGGTCCCTGCGTGTCCTGCGTTACTGGACGGAACCAATTTAAACATGCGTTACATGCCTTTATCGGTGCCGATAGTCACAATGACTGATCAGGGGGATCGGAACCGCATTGAATGTGATGGTCGAGAGCCTTGAGGCCTGCCCCTAAACAAACAAGTGCCATGAGGCTTGAGCCATGCGATAGACTCGGACTCATTTCTTAAACTGCTATAAATCCCATGGTAAATCCCTAGAATTCCGTGAATGCTGATTAACAGCAACAATGAGGCGACGCGTATAAAAAACCTCCATCACCTCGTGCCTTACTATTTCACTAATGCTGCATCGTAAGCAGACGTGATCGAGGTTGATAAGTCGATCAGAGCCGATGAGACGAGAGATAAGCGCTGAGAGTGTGAGAGGGTGCTTATTCATGCTGACGTCATCATCATGTTTATAATCGCCTTCACCTCTGAACTATATAATCCCGCGAATGCTCACACTCCCTATACGTTCTGCTCTCCGCTCACGCGTATTTCCCATCACAAAAGCTTTTACAACCGTTCCGCCTCTTCGAAGAAATATGTCTGATAGCAAACTCACCCTCTACGGCTTGCCGACTCCCAACGGCATCACTGCCTCTATCTTTCTTGAAGAGTTGAAGGTGCGTTATCGAAATTGTCTTTATGAACTAGTCTCGAACTCATATTCATCATGAAGGCTGCTTATGGAGGTCCTGATTACGAGTGATTACCTTTGAACACGTCGTCCCACTCAAAGAGTTTAATCGAGATATCCAGATTCGTTAAGATGAGCATCAGCGATGCCGATATTGGCAAGGTTCACAATCAAGTGAAAGCGGATTGGTTCATCAAGGTACGCCGAGCTCTCATTCTGAGGTCTACGGCACTTCCTCACATAGCCGCCGGCTGGACAGCTCAATCCCAATGGACGTATCCCTACCATCGTCCACAACGGATTCCCTGTCTTCGAGACTTCCGCAATTATCCTTTACCTCGCCTCTCAGTTCGATAAGGAGCACAAGTTCTCCTACGATCCTGCCACGGACCCTCTGAACTACAGTGAGGAGCTTCAATGGTTGTTCTTTACCGTATGTTGCATCCCACCCTTAAATGATTGTCTTAACGCTTTTCTACAGCATGGTGGTATCGGACCCATGCAAGGCCAAGCCAACCACTTCATCAAATTCGCGCCTGAGGACATGTGAGTTCCTTATGACCTATCCTAGAATCCTCTCTAGATCTAATCCTGTGACCGAATGTAGTCCTTATGGCAAAAACCGCTATCTGAACGAAACCAAACGCCTTTACAATGTTCTCGCTATCCGTCTCCAAGACCGCGACTGGCTCACCGGCCCTGGACGTGGTAAATACGCCCTTGCCGATATCAAGACGTACTCTTGGGTCAGCAAGTCCAGCTTCATCGGCATCGACCTCAACGAGTGGCCTGCAGTCAAGGTAAATGATCTTTGAGCATGAATCTAGGATATGCTTCTCTAACCGCTATATTATATCAGGCTTGGGTCGACCGCATCGCTGAGCGCCCTGCTGTCAAGGCCGGCAGTGCCGTTGGCTCTTCCTCGTGAATCTCGGCGAGAATTTAACCTGCACGTTTAAATCTGGATGCCTTACAAACCTGCAAAGGTTCACAACGAATTCATAACAGGCTCATAAATCATTTCAGGTGTAAGAAGAGAAGAATCCCGTACGAATTGTAGCATATACCAGATGGCATTATATAGCAAAAGAAGCCGAATACGAGAATCTATTATGGATAAAGCCTTATATGGAAGCAAATCTCAGGCAATGACTGCGTTAGCACAATGCACTTCTCAAATGAACTGTGCTGCCACGACCGAAAAACCCTTGAGCCGATCGTGGGAGAGATCGCCGAGGCCGAGGACGGTGCCGACTCGGATGACGCGGTGACGCGTAACCCGAAAATTATTTTCTGAAGCTTGACAGAAAGCTGGCGTCTGTCATGATTCATCTGCGCTGGAATATCTCGGCCACCTCATTGTCCTGCTTGCAGTCTCTTTCGTCGAAAAAAAAAATCAGCTGTGGGAGATGCTATCGAAATTCGCAGGGCTGAAGATTCATACGCACTGGCGCCATGGCATGACATGCAATTGCAATAACATCATGTGCCTCGGCCTGGGATCGACATTATCCTGCTTTGGAATATATTGATCTTTGTCATCCTGCTAATCACTTCGACATTGGCAACAAATCATCCACTCTGGAGCCAGAAGGATGCTTAAGCTTATTCATCAGGAGATCTTCGAATCTTGCGTGCTCGCTCTCACGTCCTGAGCTATATAATACCCCGGAAGGTCTGAGATCCTGACGTCCCGCACCCACACTTGCTCCTCTACAACCTCTACCTCACTGCACAACATGTCAGACAACAAACTTACTCTGTATACTCTGCCGACTCCCAATGGTATTGCTGTATCCATTTTACTTGAGGAACTTAAGGTATGTCCTTCGTCGTATCATCTGATTAATATGCTCATGAATTCTGGAAAGGCTGCCTATGGTGGTCCGGAATACGAGTCAGTATCACGAAGCAACTTGAAGCCAGCAGGATCTTAATCGAGACCTGCAGAGTTGTCAAAATGAGCATCAGCGACGCGGATATTGGCAAAGTTCACAACCAAGTTAAATCGGATTGGTTCATCAAGGTACGCCTTAATTCGCTCTATATTGTCGCAATGACAAAATGCGGTCCTCCTAGCTCAATCCCAACGGTCGTATTCCCACCATCGTCCACAACGGCTTCCCCGTTTTCGAAACTTCAGCTATCGACCTCTACCTGGCGGCTCAGTTCGACAAAGAACGCAAATTCTCTTTCGAGCCTAGTGCACAATCTCACGAATATTTCGAAGAGATAGAATGGCTTTTCTTTGCCGTAAGCAATTATTCGGCGTGAAGTTTAGATAGGCGCCGATTCTCATAATTGGGATATAGCATGGAGGAGTTGGCCCGATGCAAGGACAGGCAAACCATTTCAATCTTTACGCGCCTGAGGATCTGTACGTCATCAGACTCCGTTATCTCGTTCGTCTATCTGATTTTGAACCTGCGAATAGTCCATATGCCAAGAAGCGTTACCTGAACGAGACTAAGCGCCTGTACAGTGTTCTCGCCCTCCGTCTCAAGGATCGCGATTACCTCGCGGGTGCCGGACGTGGAAAATACGCCCTCGCTGACATCAAAACATGGTCTTGGGTCCGCTTCAGTGATCGATTGGGTATTGATCTCAGCGAATGGCCTGACGTGAAGGTCAGAATATTTGACATATTTTGTTGGTTCATTTTATCTTATTGCCCATTTCAGGCTTGGTACGATCGTATCAATGAGCGTCCCGCTGTCAAAATTGGCGTCACAATTGGCGCTGCTTAATCTTGGGCGATCGAGATATGTGTCTGATGGATTCTTTGACAATACATGTAATACATGTAAAATGTTTATCAATCTCGGATGTGACGATGAAGGATACCACTGTTTTGAAGCTCGGATGCCTGGTCTATGTGCCGCTGGTATAGTCGTATGGCCCTAACCTGAGACCAATGGAAGCTCGGTTCGCAGGGATCAATGGAAGCACCCTGGCCCATGGCGAACGCATTACGAAATTCTAAATCCACATCCGGACGCTGCTACTTGGGAATGATTGTTTCCCGTACTCGGTGCATCTAAACATAGCGTGAGATTGAGCTCCAGAAATTGATCATGCGGTATCGTCGTCGATGGGTGGTGGGGTCTACCCAGTCGCTGGGTGCCTTAGCTTTTTAATTAGTAAGCCAACAGAACAATGAATGGGAAAGCGCCTCGGGATGAATGAGAGGATGACTCACGCTGACTCAACTGCTTCCTCTGTGTGTGAACTGCTATAAGAAATCATAGCAACTAATCCTGCTTTTTACCACCGAGCTGATCCTTCAGCTCGTCTACGTCCTATGTCAAGTGACAAGATTGTCCTGTACACCGCTCCGACTCCAAACGGTATAACTGTCTCCATTCTCCTCGAAGAACTTAAGGTACCGTAAATATCTCGCACCGTCATTTCAAACTCTCAAACTCATGTACTGATTATTAGGCGACTTACGGTATCCCGGATTACGAGCAAGTCCATTACAACGACTGAGTAGAGACCTAGGGAGCATGTGTTGACTTTCGTCTCTAGTGCTGTCAAAATGAGCCTCAACCAGGCCGACCGAGGCAAGGTACATAATCAGGTTAAAGCTGATTGGTTCCTTGAGGTAATATTCCAAATAATGAAACTCCTGCTCACTCGATGTTCTCAATGCGGACTATCATTCAATAGTTGAACCCAGCCGGACGTATTCCGACCATTGTGCACCACGATGTTCCCGTAGTCGAGACCTCCGCGATCCTACTCTACCTTGCCGCTCAGTTCGACAAGGAATTCAAGTTCTCGTTTGACCCGATCAAAGATCCCTACAATTACAGCGAGCAGCTGCAATGGTTGTTTTTTACTGTGAGTGCCTCTTTCGGTCTCTGCCAATGACTTACTGAAACGTTATCCTCGACCACTGGCAGCATGGTGGCATTGGACCGATGCAATCTCAAGCCAACCACTTCATAAAGTTTTCGACAGAGGACATGTAAGAATCTCGATCCCATCACAACATCACGTCAATAATACCGTCATAACCTTAGACCTTATGGCAAGAAGCGTTACCTGGACGAGACCAAGCGCCTTTACGGTGTCCTCGCGATTCGTCTGCAAGACCGAGAGTACCTCACCGGTCCCGGACGTGGAAAATATGCCTTAGCTGATATCAAAGCATACGCGTTGGTTAGCAAGGCATGGTTCATTGACATCGATCTTGGGGAATGGCCGCCTTTGAAGGTATAAAAAACCCCTTTCAGGACCTTTTCGCACAATTAATTTGAATAATCTGTAGAAATGGGTCGAGCGTATCGCTGAACGTCCCGCTGTCCAGGCTGGGGAGACTATTGTAACATGGTAGTTGATAGATTTGGATGTAGGAACAAGGCAGTTGCGGACGCGAGCACGACGATGCCTCGGGGTTCGATTTAGAGGAAGTCGAACATCATGATACGGATCATTTACATCGTGCATTTTGAAATACAAATGGTAGGTAGAGAGGGATTGACCTCAGTAGTCGAACTGGTATGCCCGTGCGGTTCAATGGCGTTGGCATCCGGATGGTTTGCTTCCGACGGCATGCTCCCGGAAGCAAAAAGCCACGTGGCTGCCGATATCACGCTCTAGGCCATCGGTTATGATTTTCATTCGTTCCTTGTCCACAAGCGTCAAGAAAATTAAAGCAACAGTTTTTCTTGTCACTGGAGAGGAACGACAAAGATAGTTCTGAAAAAAATCTTCGACCTGGCCATCTCCGAATATTCTCCGAATTCAACATTGATGACCTTGCCCGGGCCCCAATAGTTGCTTCTACACCTGCTTCTACGCCTTCTGTGACTTAGTTGGGACAAAATTCTTGCCTTCCATGCAGTCATATGGTTACTTTCGGCGAGTGGTCGGACGGATTGTGTGGATGACGTCTTCGCTCTCGAGATGAATAAAAGACCTCGAATCATTGGCAGCACTAGACATCGGGCACTTTTGTTCGATCAAAGCCTGAGGCATCCAACGATGTTTTGGGGCGCCTTCGCGATTATTGTTCTACATAACTCCACACTCACGAGTGCACTGTCGATCAAACCAGCTCCAGGCCCTATAGTAGCCACGACATCCGGACTCGTCCAGGGCTACCTCGACACGAATACCACTTCGACTCAATTACATAAATGGTACGGAGTCAGGTTTGCCCAGGATACTTCGGGCAACAATCGTTGGAAGCCTCCCCAACCTTACTTCGGAACTGGAATATTCAATGCAACTGCATTTGGTCCGGCTTGTTTGCAAGGCAGAGCGAATGGCGGGAATGGGACGAGCGTGCAGAGTGAGGACTGTTTGACGGTTAATATAATTGCGCCGGTTGGTGCGAAGAATCTTCCGGTATACGTATATTCCTTGTACGTCTTCCACCCTTTCTCGAGACGGTGATGAACATCTAATCTCGACATCGCCGGTTGAAGTGGAGGGGGGTTCGACAGCGGGGCGGCATCTGATCCTAAGATAGATGGTTCTTTCCTTGCTGCGAAGGGAATCGTTTTCGTGAGCTATAATTACCGACTATCGCTTTGGGCATGGCCACATGCTCAAGAAATCGCGGATGCTGGCGAGACGCAGAATTTCGGACTTTTGGACACGAGAGCTGCTGTTGAATGGGTTCGAACAAACATCGCAGCCTTCGGTGGGGATCCAACCAAAATCACTCTCGGAGGTACGCAACGTTCTTTTGAAGGAAACTTCTAATAATCATACCAAATACTTGAAGGTGAATCTGTTGGCGCTGGTAAGAAAGATCGCCGAATCACTGGAATCGCTCACTCTCAACCCATTCAGAAATGACTAACCTTTATATGTCGGCATGGCCGAGCGACCCTATCATTCGCGCCGCCGTGATGCAGAGCTCAGACAGTAAGCAACCTCTTGGTCAGATATTATATTCGGTTTACATTGATTTTTAGCATCCCAACCTCAATGGGAGCTTGGAAATCAACTCGAAGCTATTTCTAAAAATCAGTCATGTCCCACAGGGAAAGGTCAGCTGGCGTGTTTGAGAACGAAATCCGGAACAGCACTGCAGGCCGTCCTCTTGGCGATCGGAAACCAGTTTCAGCCTGTTATCGATAACATCACTATCTTCAAGGACTATGTGAAGCAAACCAAGGAGGGAAGAACTGCCAACATTCCGTTGTTGATCGGAACGAATAAGGTGAGCCGTGGGTCGAAAGCATGGACAGGGCAATTCATGGATTCTGGTTTGTACAGGACGAAGGGACACTCATCGTGAACGGAGAGCCGACGGCTTATGATGACGAGAAGGCTTATATGTAAGTCATATTGATTCAGGGATACTTGAGCACTTTTCACCTGCCCGAAATAGTAAAAGCAACAATCTGAATTTCCCCTTTGCCAACGTCACCGAATTGCTTGATCTCTATCCAGTTCCCTCCGCCACCTTTCCGTCCATCTTCAATGCAACGGCAGGAATGTGGAGAGACGCACACATGGTCTGTCTCGCGAGCAACCTAGGAAAATGGCGCACCGAAACCCTTGGCTTGCCCGTATGGCGATATCATTTCGAACTGGTAGCGAATAATTTGAATTCGCTCGGGGCTGTGATTGGAACATTCCACGGTTCGTTTTCAGTTCTGCAGATAAGTCTTCGAATCTTCAATGCTTTGTATAATCAGGCGAGGATATTCGTTTTGTGATGGGGTAAGTCTTTCACAAACAACAACAAAATAGAGGACGGAACGCCTGATGGATTGTTTCGTTCAGAACTACAGATACGATCGTTTTGAGCCCGCCGTTCATCCCCGTGACCCCATTCGAGCAACAAGTTTCCAACTACATGGTAGAGGCATGGACCAACTTCATCAAAGGTAACGTCTCAACCCTCCAACTCGAACCCAAGCAAACTCAACTCGGATTCGTGATAGATCCTATCGCAGGACCGAGGATACCAGGTTGGGTCAAGTACGATCCGAACAATACCACAACTATGGCAGTACTTGGGATCTCGGCTACTGGTGCAACACCTGGAGACCACTTCGCCGTGGACAGTTCATGCCAATATTGGAATACCATTCTACCCATTTATCCCCAGGTATGAGGATTTATTATTACTGCATGCATTGAGTTGAATCACGATTAATTATTTTCAGACTTTCCCCGCTTGCGGTAACTGGACGTGTTCTGATTGACTCTCACAAAGCGTCAGGGCGTGAGGGGCCCGCAGAATAATACCGAGCGCTCGTGCATGGTTCTAAAATAGGAAAGATATATTGTGCCTGTACTCGCTATGTATGAAAACCGCAGTTACTCCACGTGTCGGCTCCCATTGCCGAGGTAAAAGCAGAGAAATCCTGTGCGCCGATAACTTTCGAAAGGTCCAACAGAACAGTGCGTCAGGAGAAAGAGCGTCTAACGTGGGATCCTCAGTTCGGGACTAGCCGCAAGGCCGAGACGCCCACGGATGTAACGGATGAAGAGCGCTTGCAGGAAAGCTTCAGCCTGGACCGATCAAAAGCAAGATGTAGTCATGTTGTGTAGACACCACAGAAGTGAGTGACATTTAATCGAATCCATAGCCATCGGGAAGAGGCACTGTCATCGGCGGCCGTATAGTAGACAGCCAAAGCCTTGGCCAAAGCGCCGAGGGAATGCTGTTAACTGCGGGTCTGCGGCTGACGCACACCGTGCAGCAGGTAAGGAGGCGGCCCCACCAAGGAACGACTACGTGTTGGGACTAGGGCGACGGTGGTAGACGGCGAGAAATACACGCGAAAAGGCTATTCAATCGAGACGACCTGAGCAAAGATGCCAACGAATAGGGGTTGCCGACACGATTTTTACGATGTTATGGATGCTATGCCAGAAGCTTCAACACCGGTAGCAGCAACAGCTTCGTAGGTTCAGAGGACCTCAGCCCAGAGAGGGTTAACATAAGTATATCCAGACACCTTCGAAACCGAAGTACCGAGGAAATTGATGTAGCAGGTATCGAGACACTCGGATGGATGTGCCATCACCTAGTGTTGCGAGGCATCTCGTTGAACTGATAGAAGAGAGGATCGATCGGTGTTCTCGGCGATCAGTCGGTGCCTGAAGCTAGAAAACAGAACAAACGGGTGAGGTGCTAGCGCCAGTCTGTGAGGCCATTGCAGTGAAAGTAGAACATCAGTCGATAACAGTAACTTCAGGTCGTGGGCTTATTTGTTAGAAAATGGAAGGTTCAGCTTGTTTTTCTGGGTTGCAGAAACCAGTCCATCGAATTCACAGAACCCTGCTTATGGCACATCTCAGGAAAGGGATATCTCAAAAGAGATCGAGATGAACGTGGTATACCAGATATCCTAGGAAGAATCTCCGGATTCGAAATTTCGGACTCACGACCTAAATTTTCAGCAGTCTCGTATACTGGGATTCTTTGGAGTAAACGTGGATTATCGAATGGGCCGACCAAAAACATGAGCTTTCACTGGCTAAGATGAACGTCAGCAATGAAGGCTCAGCAAAAGACGTACAGGCCAAGCAAAGCAAAGCTGTCCTTGACCCAGAAGGGCCCCGCACTTGAAGCTAGGCAACAACGTGGATGTCGCTGACGGCGGAAACCCTGCCTGTGGCAATTAGAACTTCTTCTTCCATTAGAATAGACTTAGCCCGTTTCCAGAACACAGGCTTCCGCACCTGACAGGGCCCACCAGTCGCTGAGAAAGCTAGTGCACAGCCAACTAATTACAAGACAAGGCTGTGCACAATTTCCACGTTGGAATATCGACCCAAGACGGATGCCGCAAGAAAACATAGACATATCTTCCATCGCATCACAGTATCATTGAATTGAGACCGTTAAATTGAGAGAATTGTGATAGCAAGAGGCGATACAACTTTTGGGTGTTGCAGCGACGCTTGACGCTGATTGAGAATGACGTGTCCAGCCGAAACCCGACTCCGGCCCGCGGCCAACCGGCACCAGCGATGACTTTGACTTCGGCGGGCGACACAGCCTCGTACGCTGGAAATCCTGTTCGAACGCCCCTCGACGATCAAATTACGCCGGATGACTGCTGTTCCTACAATTGCGATAAATTACGGTCACCAGACCCGGTGGCACGGCAATTCTCTTATAAAGAGCTTGGCTTGAAAGCTCTAGCCCCTCATCAATCTAACGACATCCACTTGCACTCTCCTCACATTTGGGCCAATGTTCTCCTCTTCGATTACACAACAACAATCCAGTTTCTCATTCAATTGGAACTTGACGGTTCTCATTGAAGAAGTATGCGAGTCGAACGAAGTGAGTGACCTGCTTGCAACTTTTGCAATGGGACATGCCTAATCTGACCTTGACCCAGAAGTCTTGGAATAACCACTCGCAAAATCAATCATTTCAGGATACCCGGTATCACCTTTCCGTACGCCCTCGATCAATGACTGTCTGTGATCGGTAACTTACAATCTATCTTGACACAGGTGCCGCCGTCGCCAACTTCTCTTGATGCCATCGAAGCGTATCCTTACTTCGACGACGTCCCCATGACAAATTCCCACATCTCTTCCCTTTATCAAGCTCCCAAAATAGTTGTTTCACCAACCGAGGTAAGATCCCCTGACGAACTACACGAAACCATCATAGCTGACGTGCACACCAGAGCTCCCCCTCACGAACGTCGTCGATGGACACATCAGATGATTTCTTCCTCGCCGTTCCCGAGTCACCGACACATCTGAAGGCGAATTTCTTCGGGGAGCCAGCATCAGATTCCTCGTCACAAAATATGGATTCTTTCCCCACAATTACGGTAGAGAATTGTGATCCTCCGGCTTATTCACCTCCGACCATGATGCCTTCCCTCTTCCCATCACAACTATCACCACATCTCCACGTCCCCTTTGATCGCTCTCACTTCCAGGAATCCTATCCTTCGCATGCATAGATCACTCGGACCCTCATTGCATTTTTTATGTTATATTCAGCATTGTATATCATGTAGCCATCATATAGTTGTAGATACCTGGTAATCGTTGTTCAATCTACTGGATCTTATTCTGCATTTCATTCCACATTCGTCGGATACAATTAGCATGACGCTCTGACCGTGGAGTCAGCCGCATACCAAATTCCAACGGTTCGCTAATTTAGTCTGAATTAGTCCTAGAAAATACCCCGGTTGAAAATGACGAACATATTGATACCAGACGTTACAGCATCCACGTCAATGGGGATTGGATTGCCATCTTTGTCGTAGTCAGGACCGATATTGAACGCCCAAATCAACTGAACAATTCCGATCCAGACACTTTTCGCACCCATATATCTACCCGGACATATCCTGAGACCATCATAAGTATCTTTGACTCGCATGAAACGCATCATCCTTACCTCCTACCAAAACCGAATGCCCAGTGTCCCTCCGTCAGTTCATCAGCTTTATCAACTCCAAGGAACCTTTCTGGGATAAACCGCTTCGGATCGGGAAAGACTTGCTCGTTGTGTTGCATAGCCCATATATTCGGAATAACCATCGTCTTCGCTCGAATTTCATATCCCTGATATTCGTCATCTTCGTCACTATAATGCGGAAAGCCGCCAGGCGCTGCTGGAATCCATCTTCGCAGAGCTAAGGTTTCGGATAATAGATTCAAGTTGCTAGAAATGACAGACCGGAAGACTTCCTTGCATAGGGCAACACAATATGGGAGCTGGTCGTAATGCTCGAAAGTTGGGGGACTCTCGGAATCTTCTCCGACGATAGAGTCGATTTCTTTTCGGGCCTTTTGAAGGACATGGGGATATAATATCATAGCCATAATAAAGAATTGAATAGACCCGGAGGTGGTACCCGTCCCGGCTTCGAATGCTGACCCAGCAACTAAGTCATGTCACTATATTGAAGGATGGTATCAGCATTGGAGGAACTCACCATAAGCCATTGATTCTTCATCGAGCTCATGCTTCTCTTTCTGTTCCCATAATCGAGCGGCAAAACATTCAACCACTTCGCCCTTCGACATCCGATCTTTGACTTCGCCCAACAATCGCCCATAGAAACGAACCTCTCTGTCGTGCTTCTCCCGGGCCTGTTCCTTCCACTTTTGCTCTCCAAACATCTTCCGAAACCAGGCATAGTCGAAATCCAGGAAAGGAAATGTATCCAGCAGGTGAGTACCTGGATAACAATCTTCGATGAAGGAATCTAGGATCGATAGTACTTCGGTGAGATCGGCGTCGTCGGGAGAAAGACGACGGCCGTAGGAGAGGTAGAAGACGAGAGAGGCTGAGAAGCGTTTGCAGTTCAGGAATGCGGTTTCGGGTGAAGTCAACATGTCGTAGAGGAATTTCGAGGATTCGAGAAGTTGCATTGATTCATAAGATCCGACCACTGTAACGACATCAATCAAATACGAAAGCCAATCGCTGCTATGAGAACGTACCGCGGGGCTGGAGCATCTGGTGAAAGGCTTGACGCTGTTTCTTCAACGTCGGGCCGTAGGGAAGAAGGACCAGACGCTGCGTTTTCTTGTTCAGCTTTAGCAGGATGCGCCGAAAGAAATATCTCACCTTATTTCCCGAGAGATATCTCCCAGCATAGATAAGAGGCTTCCGAGAAGAATAGTTGCTCGAGCGTTTGTTCAACTAGCATGCGATGTCATCACCTGGATATTGAAATGTGATAAAAGATACGACGCACCAGCTCTTCGGCATCTTTGGGATCATTCAGAACAACGATGTCATCTCCAGCGAGTGAGAGTTTTACGATTGGACCTGTGGAAGTGGATGAATGTTGGCCTTATGCTAGAATTTTTACGTGCGCACCGAACTCCTTTCCTAGCTTCTCAAAATATAACCACGCCTTCGTCTGAGGGACTTGGAAAGTATGACCCACCAACCAATGCGGCTTCGGACCTGGAGGAGATTGAGGTTTTCGCCTGGAGCTTCTGCGATGGTTCGACCACAGGAACAGGGCAACGAATAGGAAAGAAGCGAAAAGGACTGTGATGGCCATAGGACGAGCGGGGGACTCGGGGCAGAGCCACAGATGGTACAGATAGCCCGCCCATAATTTCTATTTCTTTGACCGAAAACGTGAAGATCACGGCGCTATGTCAAAATGGTCATAGCATACCGCTATGCGCGCGACGTGCACGGTGAACTGGAAAAGGCTCAGTCGATTTATTACATAATCCGGTAATACATAAAAGCTCGAGCGCTAGGTCTGTTTCGTTTAGTGCAAATGCAGAGTCGTCATACTGGTACACTTGGATTGATTGAATCTCAGTGCCACGCAGAAAGCATAGGCAAGCTAGATGACACCGAACGTGCGACCTGAAAATACAATATCACGGTGAAGATGCCTGCCAAATACCCAATCAGGAGCTGTCGTCTCCCAATATTCACCGCAGAACCAGCGGCACTTTTGAAGGAATCGGCATCTAAGATCTTGTGGGGGGTATTGAGGAGAGGTCCGACTTGTTGTATCGCTTGCTCAAGCCCAAGCAACCCATCGATGCTCTTGGAATTTTTCTTCTTCCAGTATTGTGCCATGGTCCCTTCTTCGCTTCCTTCGGTTTGCTTGCGCTCTTTACCGCCAGCCCAGTCCAGAAGAAGACTACGTTCTTGACGGAAATCGAACTTAGGCACTGCATATCCGCAAGACTAGTAGCATAACACTAAGCGTGGGAAAACCATCATAAAGACAAAATGCACTAACGGTTCCGACCTTGTGGATTTTGAGAACGATGACAGCTCGAGAGCCAGGCTTCCTCGATTTGAACGGGATATAGCTTTCATATTCAGGCGTTCCGATTTCATAGGCAGTTCCTGAATGATATTAGCACACGGGCGGAATTGGAACATGATGCATTTTGACGTACCTATCCCGAAAAGGCGTAGGATTCGTGGAGGGCCATCGAAAGCATTGAAGAGGATGGTCATTCTACCATTCTCACGTAGATGAGATATAGTCTCGATACCTGATGACATGATAATACTGCTCAGCGTTCGAATAGCTTTCAATATCTGACAACGACGCACCGCTTCCCGTGAGATCTTCGTACCAAACAGTCGTCGGGTCTACCACCGTAAATGTGCCTGCGACTCCCTGTTCCAACCGCAGATCAATCTAATGGAAACGTCGGCGCCTAGTGATAGCGTACTTTGGGCGAAACATTGACATGACCATCAGCACTGAGAGGCGCCGTTGCGACCCAGAACAAGTGTTGTTCGCGGATCCAGGGTATCAAACGTTCAGGAATCGCCTCGAAGAACTTGCCCATCGTCGTCGTCGGTATGAAGCTTCAATGAGTTGGGATCCTAGTCACATTGCAAAGTCGCAATAGGGGCAAGTGGATGCCGGATTTCCGATGGCTTCCGGACAGCTTCGGAACTCCAGGTTCAATCGGCCGACTTCGCGAGGTCGAGCTCGGACAGCTCGGGCAAAGCAACCTGTTCGGGCAACGATGACTGCAGAATTGGTTCAATGCCTGGACCTCTGGCCATGGACTGTCAGAGTGGGGATCGCCAATTACAAAGATACTGAACCAAATCTCACTGACAGGTGAACTCATTTTTCAAGTAGTCATTTCTATCTTGATTTCTATGATACCGATCGCCAGGATACATGTAGTAAGAAACCTTCTCTCAAAATTCGCTCGAATACTACTTTGCTATTCGGGAGGCCGAATAAATTTAGTGGTATAGCGACGGATCAAAACGAGATCCTGAACTCCAAGCGATGATATTGAGGGATGTTTTTATGGGGGACCAGTCTGTCTGGACAAGACACCAGTTCAGAAATGAAGCAATGAGACATCCTTAGGACACAAAGCAGGCCGGGAAGTGCTGACATGGTTTGAGCTCGCAGCCAAAAATTTCTGTTTCTATATTTCCAGAAAGGGATTTTGTCATGGATTGAATCACGAGATCAAAGCAGACATCCGGTATAGATCTCTATCGGATCTTAAAGGGGTATTTGATGGAGTCTCATCGTGAACTTGAAGATGACGATGAGCGAGAGCCTGAGTGAGGATGCAGACCAATGTGACACCATGAGACTTCAATTGTGGTTACGAGCGAAGGCCATTTTGCAGTACTCATAGAAAGAAATTCAGAGCATTTACAGCGTCTGCTGATCATTGACACAATGGATAGATAGCTATTGGCCAGACTTTGGGAGCTGGATGTGAAGACCAAAGCGTCGGGGTTTGAATCTCGGACTCCGGAATCAAACCTAAATCGTAGCCGAGCCCAAATGAACCGAAGAAAGCCGATTGGCCCACGCCTCAAAAAAAATCACGCTTCTTGTCTTTCAACGTTTCAACCACTCGCTCGCCACCACTGGCAGGGAGCTCCCTAGGGAGATGCCGGTAGCTGTCCCTCGTATTGTTATAAACAATGACACACCTCATCCTCTCAAACCCGCGCTCCTGAAAGTCCCCACATCAATGCTTTTGGACGAGTTGTTCCGGCGCATCCAAGACGAACGGTACGTCAAAGTGATGGCATGAGCCTGCCTCGTTTACTCACGGCGGTTTAGTTCCCAAGTTTTGGAGGAATTGGACAGGGAGCAGTGTCATAGTAGACATGACGTTCGACGTCAGCAAGATCGACTGGGGAGTGTCCTTGCATCCTTAGACGAGACGAGTTCAAGGTGGTCAAGGGAGTCGAACGAAGTCCGTCTCAGTTACAGCCGGAACATCAACATCCGTTCTCCTATATCCAAACTTCCTAGTGAAATTCTGGCCGTCATCTTCCACCACTGTGTCGACTTGCCATCCAGTGTAAAGGGTCACGTCGCGTTTAGAGCGTGGTTTTGGATCAGCCACGTGTGAGTGTCTTTTTTCTATCATGTTCAACGGGAGTTTGACGCCTATGGCAGCTGTTCCCAGTGGCGAACTCTCGCTATAGAAACCAAAACTCTTTGGTCTCGCATAGACTTAAGATGGCCATTGGCTGCCATCAATCAATTCATGGATCGCGCATACTTGGTCGATTTCTACATGAGCCATCTACCTCGAAACCGTAGATTCGCGGACTTCGACATTGAAGCTCGTGGTCAAATCATAGCTTCGAACATACACAAGACTCATAGTCTTCGACTATCACTCGGATTCCATCTTCCTCGAGCCAACCAGATGTCAGGATTTCTTTCCCGGTATCTAGAACGTCCTGCTCCTCACCTGTCTGAATTTCAACTCGAGTGCGGCAACGTTAGACGTTCTACATTCGCGTCAGTTCCGAACCTCTTCAACGGAGAAGCTCCGCATATTCGATGCATCAATATAACGAATGTCTCCGGTCCCTTCAATTCCTCTATATTTCGAGACCTCAAGTCTTTGAGCCTTTCTTTCGACGTGGACCTTCCTTCCGCACTTACGCTTCCACGTATCTTCGACTTCATCACATCATCTCCCGCTTTGCAATCTCTCAGTGTCGTAAACCCACAACTCATCAGTGATGACAATACTCCTTCGCATGCACTAGCGAGCCGCATCGTAGCTCCCGAGTTGACTTATATCAAATTGCAGGGCTGGGAACCGTATCTTGCAGAAGCCTTCCTTGGCTCTCTCACAACTCCAGCCTTGCAAACATTCAACCTCTCCCACGAAGAACGTACCCTCGTCCCGCGTTTCGACTGCTATCCACTCCCATCCCCCGACCTCATTCGACTCATATTATCTTGTATCTCAGCCGAAATCACAGTATCAATCGATCAAGTCGTCGTATCCTTCTATCGGGATCCGTCGGCTGAAGTCACTGTAGACATCTGCTCAGATTCACCAGCTGAGCTAACGCAAGACGATGGATGGAACGATGTACTCCTTCAATCAATCACTCGCCTTCCTACCCGATTCTCCTATTCTCATCTACATATCCTTCGAATATCGAGTTATTCCCAATTCGAGGCTATCGATACAGCAAACGCATGGGGAAGTGTGCTTGCACATTGTCATTCCTTGACGGAGTTGGAGATCTCAGATCCGATCCCGAGCGACCCGATCCTACTCATCCTTGAACCCACGGATGAGACGATCATTTGTCCGCATTTGAAGAAGCTTACGATTGGCGTTCGTCCGATGTGGGGTATTCTTCGTGGAGTACTTAACGCTCGCCGTTTGAGGAATGTGCCTATTATCAGCACTTCCTTCACATTTCCCTTTTCTCTCGATGATGATCTCCCTGAAGATATGGTCGCTCCGCTTCTTGAAGAGACGATTATCGGATGGCACGAGGCCTACGGTTCTTTTCGCAGGTATAGAACATTGACTATTCCGCCGACTTCAAAGGATATCGTCAACTAGATGTGTTTGATAGAAATATTTCTTTTCTGACTCGACTTTGAGCTTAGAGGGTTTCCTGGATAGAACATGTTCCGTCTTCTAGATTTCATAGAATTTAGTAGAACACAGTAGTGATAGACTTAGAGTGCATGACATAGACTAGCTATAGATATATAGATGTCCGCCTCCGTACAGTTTTTAGATCGACATTCTTTGTTGTATATTTTGATGCTTTACTGTAACTGTGCGCTGATTGCTTCATATTGGTTGTTAGATATTACTCTGATCTGTTCATACATGTAGTCTTGATGAATTCTTGCCTTACGGTGATCTCCATTTGTTGACTCGCTTTCATTATTCAAGTTTCGGGATACAAATACTCGCATCCATAATTTGTCGTATCCTCCGGTCCACCAAGCTCTCCGAGGCATGTTGTAAAAGCTCCACGGCGAAGAACGCTCCCTCTCCCTGACTTCAGTTTGAATCGTCATGACTCCTAACGAGCTAGAGCGCTCCAGGGTGCTGCAATAATGTCCGAGCCACTTCGAACCATACATCCGCGATCCCCTCAAACGACAGACTCTTAACATTCCCCTTCAATCCCTGCTTAAGCGTATCTCTCATCGCGCTCTCAAATCCTTCCGGCTTCACAGCTATCGCAGTCAAAACACTCGTGATCTGCATCTTCCTCAACGTCGGATTCGATTTAATTGGAGAAGCGAGTTCGACTCTCCAATTTTTCAACTCTTCGTCTAGTTTTGCGAGAGATTGGAGGAGGTTTTTAGGTTTGGTGCGAAGCTTTGTTGCTCGATCTTTGAGTTCTTGGATGGATAGTGCGAAGGCGGATTTCTTTTCGGTAAGGGTTACGAAGGAGCTTTCTTCTGCTTCTGAAGCTAGCCATGAACAGACTAGGGATCCGACAACTGTATTCGAGAAGTAAGCGAATATGACAGAAACGGTGAGATGAATCATGACTGACATAGTTCTCGTAGACGTGCATAGCATGCCAATGGGACGCAATCTTCGGTCGTCTTCTTCTTTTTCTTCCTGATCGAGGGAACCTTCTAAACCAGAGGATTGTCAGAACCGTGTAGCAGTCGCACCTGCCTTGTCAGGGCTCTGTTCAACAATTATAAAATCATTTACCAGAGAGATTTTGGTCTGACCAACGCTTGTACCAAGTGTGCCCCCCTTCTTCGCGTCCAGTTGAGTCACTTCGATGCATGTATCTCCAGGTTCTCGTTTTCCAGGATTGCCACAAAAACCTGAGGGGCTTTCGGAAGGCTCGAGCGCCGCCGCCGAACCATATTGTGCTTGCTTGCTAGATTCACCTCCTTTCCCACAAAAAGATGATCATTAACTCGTACAGAACAGAGCGAGAGAGAACATACTCACCCTGACTCAACCAAGATACCCTCGTACACCTCAATCCCTCATTCGAACAACGCCAACAACAACCCGTCTTTTTCCCAATGCAGAGTTTTGCATCCGTGATCCGACAAAAAATGCACGCTGGGTCAACCGCGACATAGTAAGGAAAATCTTCGTCGTCTATTTCACTTGATTTGGGTAAGAATTTTGCCAGATTAAGAATTGTATCGTTTGACAGGCCAAGTGATGTCGGGAGATTCGGAAGTTCCGCGAGGAGTACCAAATGAGAGCTTGTAGATGCCATTTGAAGATGAGGCGCAAGCGCCTCAGGCCTCAGCGCTAGTCAGTCCCTTACGTTGCGTGTAATGAAGAAGACAACGACGTAAACTCGAAAGTCTCGAAGAAACTACTCTGGGTCACGTGTGCTTCGCATTTGGACCAAAATTGTCAAAATTATGGGCAATCATATTCATGAAAAGGAGGCCTTTTTCAAACACGAGGCTGGCACAGAAATCACTGGCACATTTTTTTGGTCGCACATTCATAGCGCTGTCTGCCAAGATTCGCGGTCCACGGAACGGAAGCAATGACTCGGTCCAAATAGGGGTCGCGTTCAAAGTCAGAGATCGGAGTTTCAAATTGGCACCCTTGGCTTCACTGCAGACGTCGTCGAGCGACTCTCGCCTTACCACCAACCTTCTTCGCTCATTATGTTTGGCAGCAACAGCGCATGGGGTCAGAATAACCAACAAAATCAACAGCAGCCGACAAACGCGTTCGGTCAACCCGCCACCACGTTCGGCGGAACTGGTACAGTGGAATCACGACACCGTAATATTTCGCGCTGATTTTGAGATCGTATTGCAGGGTTCGGCGCCCAACCAGCGACACAACAGCAACCCACAAATTCAATATTTGGAGCGAGTGCGGCTCCTAGTCAGCCCAGCACGAGTACCGGATTCGGTAAGTTTTCGCACCCGCGATTCGAGTCGCAAAGGCATAGGACATGACTCACCCTTGGCCAAAGGTATATTTGGGAATCAAGCCCAGACATCCACCACTACTCATTCCAGTAACTATACCATGTCTGCCTTCAATCGTCCTTTCGCTGATCGTCTTCAAGCAGGTTTCGGTGGCTTTGGCGCACCTGCTGCAACGACGAGCACTGGATTTGGAGGCTTTGGAAACACAGCCACACAGCCCACGGCTTTTGGAAGTACCCCAGCTACGAACACGACTGGAGGGAGTGTATTCGGAGCGAACACTGGAAATACTGGGTTTGGCGCGTTCGGGAGCAAACCAGCAGGTAGTGTGTTCGGCGCAGGTACGCGGCTATATGCTATTCTTCTTCGTGACTTTCACTGATGTGCTCTCAGTAGCTGCCGCTCCCACAGGTGGTCTCGCGCCCAATAATGGCACAGCTTCACCTCCATGGAGTCAGACATCAGAGCGAGACGAAGCTGGCGGTGTCATGACTCACTTCCAATCCATTTCACGCATGCCTGCATATAAAGATTATTCGTTTGAGGTACGCTCTCCTGAACCTCTCACTTCGCTTTCTTACTGACATGAGCTGCTTGGTAGGAACTTCGATTTGCCGACTATTCCCAAGGCCGGAAGACTGCCTCAGGTTTTGGATCAGGGACCAACGTCTTCGGTGCATCCACTTCAACCGGGAGCGTCTTCGGCAGTACCCAACCTGCTCAACCGACCGCTTTCGGAGCTGCTGCTCCCGCTACCAACACTAATCCCTTCGGAGGATTTGGTCAGCAGCAACAGCAGCAACCAGCAACGACCACACCGGCATTTGGTGCATTCGGTCAACCTGCTCAGCCACAACAACCTGCTGCAACAGGCTTCGGAGCGTTCGGGCAAACCAACACCCAAACGACGGGAACAAACTTGTTTGGTCAACCATCACAGCAGCAGCAGCAGCCTGCAGCGACGGGCTTTGGCGCCTTCGGTCAACAGAACAACCAGCCTAAACCTGCTTTTGGTGGATTTGGTACTACTACCGCTCCCGCCACGACTACCGGGTTCGGTGGTTTCGGACAGCCGGCAAATACTACCACAACGACAGGCACGAATCTCTTCGGACAACCTCAGCAGCAGCAGCCGCAGCAACAACAACAGCCCCAACAAACCGGCTTCGGCGCATTCGGAAGTACGTGCTCTCGTTGCTTGATCTGAATGCATGCTCATCTTCGATTTCAGATAATAATAATCAGCAGCAACAGAAGCCTGCAGGAGGCATCTTCGGAACCTTTGGACAACCAGCTCAACCAGCCCAGCAAACTCCTGCTCCAGCATTTGGAACGGGAAACTCGATCTTCGGCCAGCCAGCGCAAAACCAGCAACAGCCGCAACAGCAGCAGCCCGCTCAACAAGGGACAAATCGTGAGTGATTCCTCAATGCACGGGCTCACAGTATTAACGGTCTGCATTAGTATTTGGTCAACCGGCTCAACCAGCGCAGCAGACCAACATATTCGGTCAACCCGCTGCTCCCGCTAACAATCTCTTTGGTCAACCTCAGCAGCAACAGCAACAGCCACAACAGCAGTCCGCACAGCCCGCGCAACAGAGCTCCATCTTTGGAGGCGGAGGAGGAATATTCGGGAACAAGCCTGCTGCTCCTGCGACTAACAACCTGTTCGGCGGTTTCGGTCAAACGGCTCAACAACCGAATCAACAGCAGCAGCAGCAACAGCAAGCTCCAGCGTTCGGCGGCGCTCAACCTACCAACCTTTTCGGGCAGACGAACACGAACACGCAACCCGCCAACAACCTTTTCGGTGCACCATCAGGCGGATCCAATCTCTTCGGCGCGCCTAAACCAGCCACAAACCTATTCGGATCCACACTCGGCGGACAAAATACCAACCCTCAAAACACAGGAAGCAACTTCTTTGGCTCAAATCCTGGCCTCGGACAAACGAATGCCCAGCAACCAAACCTAACCGCCTCCGTCGATCAGCCCATCTCATCTAACCTCCCAATCCACCAATTACTCGCCTCCACGGGACCCAAAGCGATCCCTCTCGATCTTCCCAAGAGGTCCTCGAACTACTTTGCAGATTATCCAACGCGGAGCGTCACTCCTCGCATCGGCCTGAATTATTCGCCTTCCGCGTCGAAATTACGGGGATTCTCCAATACTTCTACCGGGGGCGGATTCAGCGGAAGCGCAAGTGGATCGTTCAAGGGTATCAATCCCTTTACGATTCCAGCTCCTATAGGCGGCGGATTGGCAGATTCGAAATCGCTCATTGGACCAGAGGCGTTCTTGAGCGGGAGTGTGGGGTCGTCGACTTCGTTGAGTGGGTTGGGAGGAGGAGCGGGAGTGGGGGTGAGGCCGAGTCCTAAGAAGTTGGTTTTGACGAAGAAGGTTACAGCTGCGGATGTTATGGGGAGAGATGCGCATGGGCCGGAAGGAGTGAGGTTCGATCCTGCGCTCAGCGTTGCTGCGAGGGAGAAGGCGAATGCCAATATCAATTCCCATCGGTCACCTCTTTCGAACTCGTCCGGGCCTCCACCGCCAGCCGCGGCACCCGCACCGCCTTCGTCTTCGTCAACGACGAAGCCTGCTCCTCTATCATCCTCAACAGGCGCAGCCGGCTCAACACCATTAAAAGAAGGCGAATACTACTCCAACCCCTCCATCGCCGCCCTCTCGAAGCTAGACCACTCCGCCCTCTCCCACCTCGAAAACTTCACCGTCGGTCGAGTCGGGTACGGCTCCATCAAATTCCTCCAACCAGTCGACCTCACCACCATCCCCTCATTGACATCCCTCCTATCCGGAACGATCAAATTCTCCGAACGAGAAGCCATAGTCTATCCCGAAGATTCATCAAAGCCTCCGTTGGGGGAAGGGTTGAATGTTAGAGCAGAGGTGAAGTTGGAGAGGGTTTGGGCGAGGGATAAGGGGAGTAAGGAGGCTGTGAAGGATGAGGGGAGTGTGTTGCATAAGAGGTTGATTAAGAAGTTGAAGAGTTATGAGGGGACCACTTTTGTTGGGTTTGAGATGGAGACGGGGACGTGGACTTTTGAGGTTGAGGGGTTCTAAGCTGCTAGTGTTTCTTTTCAGTCGAAGTTTGTAGTTTTGTGGTTCAATTGTAGGTAGTCGTAATCGTAGTTCAAGTAAGCATAGTCGTACTCGTACTCGCAATCGTAGTTTTACTAGTAGTATAGTCGAAGTAGTTGTTCTCGTCGTTGCAAAATATCACGAATTCGTTTCAGACCGCATGTACGTGGTTGATACTACATTTCTGAATCGTCGATTGTGGCGGTCGCGTATACCAATGTAGTTTCAAGTATAGCATATAATCTATTACTGCTACATAGTACACACTGCCTGTGGTCTATGCGTATATGCATGCTCAAGTTCAAGCTCAAGATATTTTCCATGCCGGTCTTCGTGTCAACTGCACAGCAATAATATCGATGCAATAGTATTATCGCTCAGCACGACGACCATGACCTGATTCTTCGATCCTAGATGAGGGGGTTTGATTACAATATGAATATTGCCTTACCTGTGAAGTGGCGTCTCTGACCGAACTGAATCTCGGGCTCGACAATATGAGCGCTACTCGTACTCCTTCCAGAAGTGTTATTTGCAAAATACTGGTAGTGCGTATGCAGCGTAGTCCGATGGTCCATGGTTCGTGCTCTCGTGAAATACTAAGTACATTAAGTGCATCAACTCATATCCTCGTATCAAAGCGCACTGGCAGTCCGAATCAAATTGAAGTCTTGAACGCCACCCATGCGCTATAACGTACTCCTGAAGGTACTTCTACAGATTTAGGTACTGTAGACGCTTAGCTTATTGATCATGATCTTCCAATGCCAGTGGCGCACTACGTATTCCTTTCGAACAGTAATATGTAATAACACAAAGCGCACTTCCTGGCTTCTCGCTTCTCGCTCCAATTCCAATACTAGTACTCGTGCCTGCGAGTGGTAAAGCGAATCAAGGCACAAGCACTCTCGATAATAGCCGATATGCATATGCCTATTCGAACAGGAACGGCTGAGTAGCAATATCCGATTAAACAAGGGATTAGATCACAAATCACGAATCAAACCTCATTCCATCATGCCATCAAACTTCTCAACTTCTCAACTTCTTCAAACTTCTCGACGCCTTCTCACTTCTCGTTTCGGAAGTAATCTCGGCATGGTATTTTCTTCTTCGAGTTCTCTTCCGCGATAAACACAAACACGCAGTTCGAAGTAGACATGATGTCATGCATATGATCATCAACATATTTCCCTATATTCTCATAAGAATGACAGAGACGCTACGCCCTATATAGTCTCGCTTCACGCCTCTACGGTTGCCCCTGAGTCCTTAGAAGAGAAATTCAAAATACAATTCTCGTTTTGATTTCTCACGACAGGTTACCCGAGAAGTTTCGCCGACGCCACATTTTCGGTTGCGCCAAGTGTTCGGACGTCAGATCACTTCCGATCTGTCGAGTGATATTAGTGAAACTACGAGCCAGTAGAGTCTGCAGCTCCTGTGCGCATCAATTCGTATCCTTATTTGCTTTGGAATTTCTCGAGAATTTCGTTCCCTATGAATGGTCAAGCGCGGACATGATGGAATTAAGAAGCACATCGCAAATGTCCCTCTGTCCCAAAGTTTGTCGTACGAATGTCCACTCGATCTCGACTGTTTCCCACATCATGTGTTGATACAGACTTGCGATTTTATATAAACCTTGCCATCTGGTTGCCTCATATTCATGATCAGTCATCAATCAAATGGGATGTTTTGTCATTTTTCGAGTCGCTTATCCATGTGTGCGCAGCGTGCGCTCGTCTCATCCGTTTGCGACTTGGTCCCGGCCAAGATCGTCTCAAATTATTGAATATGATGTCTATCTCAGTTGATGCAACCCTTAAAGTGCCCTACTTGGATATTTGATGCTCAAGCCGCACTGTTGCCCGGACATCCAGCCTTTCAGAGTAGGATTATCAAGGGGGTAGCGGTCCGTTAACTCCGGATACCGGGTGTAGGGAGGGAGGGTCAGCGAGAGGCCGTCCACGGAAAATCCGACATACCTTAGCCCAGGCTCCCGAGAACCCAGAACAGGCTTGATGGTCACCTTTTGGCCATAGATACAACTCAATTGAGCCTTTTACGATTTTCTGAGAGCGACGCAAGATGCAATGCCTAATATAGAACTCTTCCCTCAAGCGCACGCTTAGTCATTGATCTCTAGCTCGCTTCGTTCGTCAATGATTCGGTCAATTTGTCCTGGTCGCTCGTGCTCTCATACATGCTCATTGAGTATCAGCAGATCGAGTTCTCTGTGATGTTCGATATGCGAGATACGGAGATCTCAACAGTTCAAGGAGATTCGGGATGCCGGCAAAGTGATATGATTGGTCTGGATTTTCTTGAATGTATACACCCTGCACTGTGTCTACACCTCAGTCAATCACCTCACTACATTCATTCATCTCTTTGTGCATTCCTATTGACTTCAAGATCTTGAACCCCTCGAACGGAGTCGAACCCAGTCTCGAGCTCTTTGTTGAGCCTCGCCGTGATCGCGGTCATTTTGTGATGTCACGGTCACAGCGCGCCACGCAGGAGACGATCTGTCCAGCGGAGTTGTAATTTCGGATGTCGGACATACCTAATGCGGTAGGATACTCGGGGTTAGCGGCGGAGAAAGAGGGAGGGAGGGGTCACCGAGGGGCCAGCCAGGGGAAATACGACGTGGTATCCGGAGTTAACGGACCGCTACCCCCTTGAGGATTATTGCTATATTCATCGATCTCAATCTCGACTCTGCTATATCCAATGAGCGCTTCATTTGGGGGATTCCAAGAGTCAATTTCATGCTACCGTTTTTTCTTCTGTGGGTTTGGTCTTCCTCCGACTCCGTCTTCAATCGAGCTGATGCGAAGGCGGCAGATGCGTTGAGTCAATGATGATGCGCCCAATGAAATAGAACACTGATTCTGGTAGCAGGTTGGCGAAAACGGGTCGGAACAATGTCTGTGGTAATTCTAGCGAGATGAATGTTGAGAAAGATCACAACGACTGGGATGTGGTGAGTATGATCGGTCCGATCGGAAGAAGTAAGCAGCACGTTGCTACTGGCATGTCAGTAAAGTGCAATTCCTGGATTGTAAAACTTACCATAACACCGCTAGTTCGCGCTGGAACAACCTAGGCGTACACAGCAAGGCCTTGTCAATTCCCAACACCGAAGCAATATTCGTCGCGCCTGCATTCATCAGATTAGAACATTCAACCTTCCACAATTCGCTTGACAACTCACCATGGCATGGGTCGTCGATGATATCGACGTGCAAAACTTTATTAATCAAGAGCGCTGGGAGCATGGAATAGTATGAATGTCCGCAGTGATAATCAGCATTGGGAAGCGAAAAGAAACACCACGACATGTTGACAACTGTTGTATGTCATGCCAAGTGCATGCAGGTTCTTCACAGAGTACCAAATAGCTCAGTGTGATATGTGCTTGCCATCATCGAACACGGAAACGGTCGGAACTCCTCGTCACGCACACGACATTAATCATAGTTATCGATTAGGGGAATGGAGCTGACTCACCGTTCAAAATCTCGGTCGGCATTTCTTCTCTTAACCGTCTCCCAAGATGCCTTGGCATCCCATATGTTCCACAGTCCGGCGTGAAGCTCAAATCCAAACAGGTTCGGCTCTTGATCAGAAGTTCGGGATACTGGTCTAGGTGTCAACAGTGACGCATAAAAATATATGGTGCGACTCAACTCAACCTTGCATATGAACAGTTCTCTAGACTCCCTGAGTAGGACTGTCCGCGGTTCATGCAGTCTAGAGAGCTCGACAAATGGAGGGCGATCACTGACATCCGTCGTCCCGGCAATTACCACTCCCATCGTTCTCTTCAGTACCTTTATGCTGAATCGATTGGATGCATCCAGGCACGGTTATCTTGGTGACGGAGTTGTCATCGAGAAGGATTCATGGCTGGACAAGCTGGGATGTTGATACCAATAGATAGTGCTCGCTAAGCTGATTCACTGGTTTTGGCGGATGATGAGGCGCTCCAATACGTTGACAGTCGGGGTAGCCTTTCGTTTCGAAGATATTTGTTAGACATTGAGGTCAAGAGTCAAACGGCCAGCCATGTCGAGCAAATTGAGTTGCAGCGAAGTGCGTTCAAACTCCGACGCCACGGTTTGACCTTCTCCGAGCTAACCGAATGTACATGTAATCCTAACGGGATTCCCAGAAATTGGCGTCGGCGAAACTTCTCGGGTAACCTGTCGTGAGAAATGAAAACGAAAATTGAATTTTGAAATTCTCTACTAAGGACTCAGGGGCAACCGTACGCCTCATACTGTTTCAGAGTTAAAGACGATAGCTGACATCGAAGTCGAAGTTGAATTGAAAAGCGAATGGGATGTCAGATTTATAATAGATAGAAAGCGAACCATGAGGGCCGACCCGTAAGATCTAGAATCAGGAAGATCGTAATACAAGTCACTATGATCCTCTACGATCAGGTTCGTATCCAGGATTCCAGGCGAATGTGACTAAAGTCATGGAGAGGTTCGACATGCTGGTTATATCATTCTATTAATTTGATAGAAGGAAGGTTCGAACTGGTGCTGGCATCGTTACTAGTAATGTCACAGTAACGTCGTCGAACGTTGATTGTCAGTACACGATATTTCACGGATTCAGAGTACAGTACTATAATAGTTGATAAAATACCTGGAATTAGAGTCTGATGATGCGACTTTACTAGTGAGCAGATTAGATCGGCGGAATAGCAGAGGCGATCGGAGACAGAGCGAACCTTGCTCTGTTTGTAAGCGCAATCGCGCATAGTGTTACATGAATATGTAGCGCGGATGCGGGGGATGCGTCATAGCTTGATCGGGGTACGCGTCGCGTAGATTAGCGTAGCGTGTTGTAGATATAGATAACAGATTTACATCCGAGAGATATCCGGGGTCGTAGATCTTCGTATAGTCTACACTCTTCGTACTAGGAACAAATGAGCTCATGATCAAAGCATGCGCATGGATTAACTCACCTCTTATATATTCCAAAAGCGTAGTAGAGCGCTTGAGGGTGAGGTATTGTCAAGGCGCTGGCGGTAGAGCACGGACGGATATTACTCTCAAAACGCTTAATATCCGACCGACGCTTACGGTTTTGGCTTGAGCACGCGAGATCGATGTCATGCCTAGTACGTTGGGGTTGGGGAGATCCAAACGGACGTAAAACTCCTTTCAAGGTATGTACTCCAAGTAGCAAACTCCATGGACTTGAAGACATTCTGGTGCCTGCAGAGTTCAGGTAGCGCATCGTAGAGAAAGCGAGAGGTTGAGATGAAGACTCCGAACTTCGAGGTCGAAGACAGGGTATACGGTAGATCTGCAGGTGGAACTGTATGTCAATTACGGAGACCGGTGGATGATATGTTTATCCGGGGGATCGAGGGATCGAGGGATTGTAGGGAAGGAGAGTGCGAAAATGGGAGTAGTAGGAAGAGGGAAGGAAGTGAGGACCGAGATGCCGGCGAGCTTCGAAAGGAGAATTCATTCCACGAGAAGAGAAGAAACACCAGGACCCCTGGTAGTGGTGGTCGATCCCTGATCCGAAATTTCAGATCTCGGGGTCTTTTTACCCTAACGGAAAATCACAACTTTGGGCCCAAAAATACCCGAAAATCGGATCTGACTCGCGCCGGGTCCCATTTTTACCCTAACGGCGGACCAGGGTCTCTGAAAATTGCGAATTTTTACCCGTACACCCCCAAATAGCTTAAAAATCGCTCAGGACGCCTCCAGGAGCTCCAATTCGGTCGGAAATGACATTAGAGACTTGTAAATAAGCTATATAGAGCTAAAATCAATCAATTATCCTCGTCTGATTCCATAATCGCGGTAACACCATTCTGCTTCTTTTGTTTTGACCGTGCGGTCAGAGCTTTGAGTGCCTTCAACACCACCGCAGGCTTTGCAATAATATTCTTCACAATCTCGTAATCCAAGAGGGTGATATCCAAGAAACCGCCCTCCACAACATTGACTTTGCCGCGTAATTTGAAGAGGAAGTGCGAGCTCGGAATTTGACAATATCGCCGAACTTGTAAGGGTGTTGCGGTGGGCCGGAATCGTGTCTTGTTAAAGTGGTCGAATAGTAGCAGATTGATGTTAGAGATGGCACCGATGTTGTTGGACTCGGATACCCAGGCATGGGCTGATCCTTTACCTGTACTTTTCGAATACAGATCCAACACTGCGCCAGATAGTCAGCTCTCAATCATCTGATATCTAGAACCCAGCACACACCTTTGCCGAGATGAATTTTGCCATTATCGACAACAATACCGTACGAACCAGGGCGGATCCGATTGGCTTCCAAGTCAGTGATGCCCGCATCCGCACACAACTCATACTCAGGCATTCCCTGCTCACGGAAGACTTTGTTCCGCTTTTGTTTGACCTGGATATCTATCAGTACTGATTACTGAGCAATGCTAATGATTCACTCACCGCCGTTGCAGTTTTTGTTGCAGCTTGAGCAGCATTCAAGACATTGCCGTGGGCTGTTGGATTGTCCTTGGCGGCACCTCCTCCAGGAGCAGACTTCCCATATCGGGATTGGCGTTCTAACCCGGTACTTTCTCCTTGGTCGTTGGATTGTCTGATGACATCCTCGAATTTACGCAGGAGCTCTTTTCGTAGGTATTCACCTTCCTTCGATTGATTAGGTTCCCGATTCTGAGTTCGAACACCTTTAGCAGCGAAACGGGTTTGGTGCTCCTTTCGAAGCTGGATGATTGCCGAATAGTCGATGGAATCCAGATCACTCAAGGGTCGACTGCTGCTATCGACGTATTCCGTGTTTGCACCCAGGATGCTCGGCAACTCAATATCCCTGGTCAGGAAACATCGAATCTGCTCTGCTTCGTACTGTCTATCTTCTTCGGATACATCAGGCAGTCCGCTGCTGTATAATAAGTGAGTACCGGGGTTTGCATGATAATCATCAACTCACATGCGCATAGTATTCTCGGCTGTCAAAGCAGCTGATGCCATAGTGAGATTGAGAATGCTCTTGTCGGTGCCGAGTGTACGGAAGGGGGCGGTCGAAGAGTCTTCCAGGTCAATCAGCTCTTGCAACTTTGTAGCGCACTCAATCTCATCGTCAGACAAGTCTTCCAAGCCGATCCCGAAATCTTCGTCATTGCCGGGAGATGTCTCAACAAACCAGCTTGAAATGGTCGGCAGGCGAACCTCGTTGGGTTGAGAGAGAGAGGCTGCTGAGACGCCAAGAAGAGCGAACAAACTGCTCGCTTCATCATATGCATTCATCATTGCGTCAGATATCTCGGAGTTGCTGGGAAATATTGAGAGATTCGCGAGGTTCATGCCTTTGACGTCAAAGTACGTGTGTGAGTACCCTGTGGCCTTCTCTGTTCCTTTGGGGGCGAGATGAGATCTCGCGGTGGCAAGCATGAGTGCTCGCAACTTCGGCATCATGTCCATGACATCCTGCACAGTGAAATCTTTGACGATACGACGCATTTCACCGAAGGCATGCTCGCAGGGTTCGCTTGAGTGTAGCCAGGGGAGTAGGGGTTGAACAGAGTCGGCATTGACATCATCACGATAGGCAACGATGAGGGAGAGGAGGCCTTGAATAAGGATATCGAGAATATCAATTGCCTCACGAGATATGCAATATTTGTTCTCTGGATATCCCATTTGTGCGAGAAAGGATCGCCAAAGAAGCATAAAATAATGGGCACGGCATACCATGCGGGCCCTTTCAATGTGTGGGATGAACCGGTTTTGATATGCATCAATGAGCTCTCCAAAGACGAATAGATAAACAATGAGACCAGGCTCGTTTGATGCATGTTCAGCTAGCCACTCAACAGTCGGTGCGGAAAATAATCTAGTTGCGGCGGCATCATCTTGCCGGTCAACCTTTTCAACATCACGACGATATAACGTGCCGGGAGGAGTAGTTAGAGCGTATGCAATGTGACGGATCATTGCATACGTGATGATGAAAGCTCCTATTATGAGTGCTCGAGCACCCGAATACGCATTGTTCCGCATGGTCTTGAGACCATGTTTGGAATCTTGGATCATGATTACCGGTTTGTTGTTATAGAGTGGGATTGTCAGATTGATGTTTCGACTGGGCTCATCAGGATATCGGAGGGTGACTTTTCTGGTGGGAGCTTTCTGGACTATCAAGCGCTGCACCGAGCGTTCAACCTCAGTACCATCACAAGCGTATGATACGACATGTAGACCCATGTCCGATAGACCTTGAATGATTTCATGGGAGTATTCGTACAGTTGGTCGGCCTTTAGGTCTGAGGGAATTGCTTTGATTGCAAGCAATAGGGTGGGGATTCCTGGTACGGGCACCGTCATGGTCCAAAGGCGCACCTGGTCAAAAAATCAGTGACCTACAACACGCATTTGGGCGAGGCCCATACCTTTGTTGCGCGTCGCCGTTGAGTATCTTTCAGCAATTCTTGTAGGGCTTCAGCATCGGCAATCTCCATTGGATCACCCTCGAATCCAGTAACATAATCCTTGCCAGTAGCTGCATCACGATAGGTCCGTATGCCAGGATGGACCTTGGAATCGTCGCAAGCAACGGCAACTTCCTTTGCCTTGACTTCCTTTGCATACTCGGCGCCTCGAAGAAGGCCCTTTTGATGGATGCCAAACTCGAACTTAGGTTCAGCAGCTCTTTTATACCTTCACAAGAATTAGCGCATCCCATATGTTGACAATCTGGGTCCACCTACTGAAAGCTGCGTTGACTTCGAGTCGCGAAGTGTGCTCTAAAGTGTTTATAAGCTCTTGGACTCGTAGTCACCAATAAGGAGGCAAATTCGTCGAAAGCCAATGGATATTTGTAGCCTTGCATGCCCCTTCCTTTTGCGGCTCGATCAATCTTTGTGACAAAGGCTTCGACCATGCCATTGAATACAGCCTCGTCCGTGTATTTCCCTGCCAACACTCCTTTCGTATATTCCAAGGCTGGATGATCTAAATCCATCAACCCCGAAAGCCCTTGAGTACGAGCATAAATTTCTGCCAGAGTTTTGCCACGAAAGCGTATGTTGAGGTTGCGGTAGTTTATGGCGTCAGGAATGGGAACATTGATAGCGTTTTTGAATCCTTTGAGCTTCAATATCTTAAGACATTTCTTGCAAGTATCCGGGTCCTTTCCATCGCTCTTCACCTCTTTTAAACATTCAGCGGATCGGACGGCGCCAGCTTCGGGATCGTTCTTCCACTTGTGATCAAGTATCTGGTCGACGTAGACCTCGGCTTGCTCGTTTGGGGAAAGGAGTGACATGGCTACGCCATACTTCTTCTTTGCAATCTTTGTGACGGACGATGCACCTCCGCCAGACGAGCCTGTGCGAGATAGGTATCGCGTGATCTTCTTCGAGTGATGCTGACGTAAGCCTAAGCAGGTTGTCCAAAGCTCCTCCGGCAGCGACTCTTCAGACGAAAGCTGCTCGTCTGTGGCATCCATCGACGCGCCTTTGCTCTTGAAGAAGCCCATACCGCCCAGAGTACTCGTTCCAGCTGTAGTTCGTAAGGCCTTCTTGCTGGGTTTGCATGTATCCGCGTGTGTTTTGAAGTTTTTGATGTCGTAGGGATTCCTCATCTTCTTCCACTCGCCACACTTCTTATGCCGAACGGAGAGAATGTCTGAAGGGTCAAACTCGGCGCCGGGGTCTATGGCGAGGATTTTGTTTCGGAATTTTGCGAACCTATCGTCGTCCACCTGGTACGTGCCCGCTTTGACTGCCGCGTTGGCCTTGCGAGCGTGGATGGCTGCTCGACTGGTTCCAGATCCCTTTGGTACCGCTCGTCGATAACGTGCCTTCTTTTTCTTAGGTTGCCAATCATCGTCGGTCCCGTCTGAATCCGTCTTGAATTCATTGTCGACCTCGGATTCGTGCCCATTCGACGTCGCCACCGAACTTGGGGGAGCCCCGTCCGAACTCGAATCCCAAGCCAGTTCGGCAGCCGTGGAAGTAGATGCCGTACTGTCAACATCACTATCTTCCGTGACCGACGCTCGCTGCCTATTGATCGTGTGCGGTTCGGCTGGACGAAAGGTGTCGGTCAAGCTATCTGCTTTGCGCTTCCTCTTCTCTAACCTCTCTTCCTCTTCTAGCTCAAGAAGTGTCTCCGAGAAGGTGGTTCCGTCGGCGATGTCTTGTATGATGTGCATTGGTACATCCTCGCCCACTTGCTCATGATTGAGCAGTGCCGAAATTGCCAGTGCGGACCGCCCTCGTGAGATCTGCATAGGTTGGGTATTTGGTTGTGGTGTTATGCCAGGTGTCGGACTTGGTCTACGAGTGGGTATAGGGGGAACAAAATCCTGTTGACTGGGGTGAGTTGATTCACGGAGTGAAGAAAATGACCAGTGACTGACGCTTCCAAATTTTGATTTGACAAGATTGATGAACCAAGAAATACGTGCACCAGCCTTCTCATTCACAGTCCAGCGGGGGTCATGCAAAACCGAATGAGTGACGGTATTGGCGGCACAGAATGCGCAAGATACACCATCCTCTTGCAACCCATGTGGTAATGTGTTTCCTGTACGTTTCCAGTACAGTTTAAACTTATTGTTTAACCACTGCTCCAGTTCATTAAGTTTTGTCCGCAAATCGAGGGATTCCGATTGAATCGGCCCCATGTGACAGGAATCACCTGGACTACGGTAAGTGTTCTTGCAATGTGCTTAGCCAAATCACTGACCGTAACTTATCTCGCCTTTATAAAAGTTTACGCATCCGGTGATCCAATCGTTGCCGTCAAGATTCAAAGGAAAGTAGATCAACTTTCGCCCTTTAGCATTGATCAGGTCCTCGTAGTCGGCCAGAATTGGCGGATTGCAATCGCCGCTTTTCTCGTCACAGTACGCCGCAAGACTATAGCTGAACGCCAGAGTGGCAATTATCGTTGTCGTCGATGCATGTGGGTCCCGTTCAACCTCTTTCCCGATGTACTCAAACATGGTATCCAGGAGAGCACCATTGATCATGTGGTATCCCAGCAGCGGAGCCAATGCACTGCTCTCAAGCTTGCATTGCGCACCCTCAAACGTCACCCCCCATCCTAACCGACCATACACGCCCCGAGCCATCTGTGCAAGTTGCTGCACTTTCTCGTCGTCGCCGCGCACATGAGAGCGGAGCCAATCAACACTCGCGGACCACTTTCGTCGCACAGCAAGAGCATGATTCATTGAGCTCCACCAACTGAGAATCCAAAGTGGGTAGCGCTGTTGTTTGAGCCGAACGTCAATGATACACTGAGCACCCTGTATCCAGTGATCATTGAATTCCCTATAGAGGTCTGTAATGACATCGGAGGGAGGAATGGGCTGATCAAGTATGCACGTTAGGTCGGCATTGGGTTTTTCGTGGCTAAACCAGTTGATCACAGAAAGAAAGGCAAAGCCGCCGCGCTGTCCAGGCAATTGTGTCTGCAAGAAGTCGATTATAGAGAGAGCCGGGTTTGGAATGAGTGCAGAGAATAAAGGAGGGATTTCGAGTGCTTGTTGCCGGGCATCAAGCAGCTGAGCGGGTGGTTTCAATGGGTATGTTTTATTTTTCGCTATCCAGTCCTGTAGGCGAAAGTCTGCTATAGGATCCGGGTCGAGGTCGATGGCTTTGCCTTCCATCTATGGCTAGCGGCGGCTGTGGTACGCTGACTAAAGAGGGCGAAGGAAGTTCAAACTCTATCTAGAAAACTGTACAGTAGGAACCAAAGTAACGGTAATCGGAGTCTGGTATGCATGACGAGTTGGCTGCTGCGGGCCGTTATATCCACCTCAGCTCTGATATCATGGAAGATTTACCCGGCATCGGATGTGGGTAAATTTCAGATCCGGCCCTCTTACCCGCCCAAAAAATCTGGGATTTCGCAAAATTTTGGGCGTTTTACCCGTCAAAGATCTGGGAGCGGGTCGCCCTGCGGGCGAGTTTTACCCGTTTTCGGATCAGGGATCGACCACCACTACCAGGGGTCCTGAAACACCTGCCCATTCGACCTTTGTAAGTAGTAAAGGTAGGAACTGCGGTCATCCTTGCCAAGACACATAATCAGATTCCAGTCCAAGGTCTTCCGTCCTCATCCTCTAACATAAGAGAGAGAATCACACCTGATGTCCAGGCACGGTCGAATGAATGCAAGAGAGAGGATCGGAGGATGTTATGGATCGGGCTAAGGATGCCCGAGGAGGGATGACGCATGTGATTGTGTCGAATAGCATGAGAAGAGTGAAGGAGATAAGATTACTTGTAGGGAAGGGTTCGATCGGCGGATCCTTTCTCGATGTGGGGTAATCTCTCCTTGCTTCATTCGTTGGGGTCCACGTAAAACAAAGTAAAGTAGAGGATATTAGATGTTCGTTTCCGAATCGGATGGACAGTCAGCCAAGTCGATGACAGTCTCGATGACATTCGATGGCATGACAGGTGATCATCTGATCTGATCTGATCTAATGATCATGAGAAGGGACCGGACCGTGAGAATGCCCCGGCCCCTAAGTTGAGGGACGGATCTCCATCCTCTCAGTCTCATCAATTATCCTCCATTCCCATCCATGTGATCCTCCCCATATAACCCCGTCCCTCCCTTCCCTTCCCCACCCCATTCCCTACCCCACCCTCTTACTCCCATCGTTGAACTTGAAGAATGTCTGTCAAAACTTTCTCGTATGAATTTACGGGCCCGCAGTGGAAGGGCAAGACGGAGTTCAAGACTGGGAACTTTATCAATGGTGAATTCGTTCCTGGCGGTTCGGGCAAGTTCATCGAGTACGTCCATGTCTCAGTCCCCCAAACCCACAATCTCTTTCATCCCCCTATCTCTTTAACTCGTCGCTAACTCGCTTCTAGTGTCTACAACCCCAGTCAGTCCCCACCCAGATCTCAAAGATAGAGAGGTACTGACAAAGAGCGATTATAGCCACCGGAAAGGTCATTGCCCAAATCTCAGAAGGAAACGCCGCAGACGTCGATCTAGCAGTCGACGCCGCTCAAAAAGCCTACGATACCGTCTGGGGGCTCAAAACCCCCGGATTCGCACGTGGAAAACTCCTCATTCGTCTCGCGGAACTTATCGAGGAGAACGTCGATGAACTCGCTTCTCTCGAAGCTCTCGATAACGGTCAGCCTTTTTATTAAAATTATATAGTGCGAGACTGATGAGGGTGTAGGCAAGACGTTTGCGGCAGCACGCAACTTCGACGTCGTCGAAGCCGCTGCTTGTCTCCGATACTACGCAGGCTGGGCAGATAAGATTCATGGCAAAGTTATCGAGACTTCTGAAGAGAAGTTTGGGTATACGCGTCATGAACCTATTGGTGTCGTTGGACAGATTATCCCTTGGAATTTCCCTTGTACGTTTATCTCCTCAATCTCTTTCTCTTCCCTTTCCCCTCCTTCCTCCTTTGTTCTTGGTCTATTCGTCCGCTCCCTGCGCCCTTCTCTCCCCTTTCCTTCGTCCATCTTCTCCTCCTCCTCCCTTCTGCCCGTTGTTCCCGCAAAGATCCGATGCTAATTGATGACGCCAGTCCTGATGCTTGCCTGGAAACTCGGCCCCGCCCTCGCCTGCGGCAACACAATAGTCCTCAAACCCTCCGAATTCACATCCCTCACAGCCCTCCGCGTCTGCACCCTCATCTCCGCCGCCGGCTTCCCCCCAGGCGTAGTGAACATAGTCCTAGGCTACGGGCAAACCGTCGGCGCCGCCATATCCGAACATATGAAAATTGAAAAGGTAGCATTTACGGGGAGTACGGCTGTGGGGAGGACAATTATGAAAGCTGCTGCGGGGAGTAATTTGAAGAAGGTTACGCTTGAGTTGGGGGGAAAATCTCCGAATGTGGTGTTTAATGATGCGGATGTTGATCAGGCTGTTAAGTGGGCTGCTCACGGTATCTAGTACGTCCCCTCCCCCTTCCCCCTCATTCCCTCCTCTCGTCTTTTATACTTATACTGACAATGGCGGTAGCTTCAACCATGGACAGACGTGCTGCGCCGGCTCGCGCATCTACGTCCAATCAGGAATCTACGACTCCTTCATCGAAAAATTCACAGCACACGTCAAAACACTCTCCACCCTCGTAGGCGACCCCTTCCACCCATCAACCTTCCAAGGCCCCCAAGTCTCCCAAATCCAATACGACAGAATAATGCACTACATCGAATCCGGTAAATCCCAAGGCGCAACTCTCCATCTCGGCGGAGAACGACACGGAACAGAAGGATACTTTATCCAACCTACCGTATTCACAGACGTCGAACCGCATATGAAGATCGTCCAAGAAGAAATTTTTGGTCCAGTGGGTGTGATTGCTAAATTTGAAGATGAGGAGGATGTGGTTAGACAGGCGAATGATACGATGTATGGACTTGCTGCTGCTGTGTTTTCGAGGGATGTGGGGAGGGCGATTAGTGTTGCGCATAGGCTTCAGGCGGGGACTGTGTGGGTTAATTGTGTTAATATGCTTAATAGTCAGATTCCGTTTGGAGGGTTTAAGCAGAGTGGGATTGGGAGGGAGTTGGGCGAGTATGCCCTTGCCAAGTACGTTCTCTTTCTCTCTTTTCGATTTACGCAACGTTTTATTGACGGTGGGTGCAGTTATACGAATGTCAAGGCTGTGCACGTCAACATCGGCACGAACATGTAAGGACCTGTCGCATCGGAAGCAGAACGCGAGGAAGAAAATATGTAACTTTGTATCTCCATAACGTTGCTTGTATCAATATCAATATCAACGCCGTTTCTTGGATATCGTATCAGTCCATTCGAATTCGGACTAGGGCGCTTCTATTACAGGCCCAAGCCCAAGCTGAATCCACTCCCGGTTATCAATGTTGACACATGCTTCGTGAACTCATATTCATACCTTACACAGGAGATCATATGGCTTCCATCTTCTTTGACGAAAAGGCATTGCCAGCCAGTGT
Source organism: Sistotremastrum suecicum HHB10207 ss-3 (assembly GCA_001632355.1). Lineage (NCBI taxonomy): Eukaryota > Fungi > Basidiomycota > Agaricomycetes > Sistotremastrales > Sistotremastraceae > Sistotremastrum > Sistotremastrum suecicum. Next base: position 45,192 of record KV428034.1, on the reverse strand, counting down.
TGAGAGATTGATACCTTTGAAAGAATTCGAAGTCGTGCAGATCACGATACATGCTCATCGGAACATTCTCAATAATGTACTCGAAACCGGATTCTCGTACGATGTATTAGATAAAGAAGAGTTCATTCGTAAGCTTTGGTAAATATTCTAGACGTTGAAGTGATAAAGTAGTAAGTAGTAAATTATCAATAAAACAGCACAGCACAGCACTCCTCTCACTCCTCTCACTCCTCGTCGTCTTCTCTCCTCGGCGGAGTCGTACATATCCTTCTCTCCCCATCCACAAGATCAAATCCTCGCACTCCATCCAGTATACTCACCGCACCCTGACTCGCGCTCATCTCAACCCTCTTCGCACACCCAACCACCTCTTCCAAAATCCTCAAAGCAAGCCTACTCTCCCTACTCTCATACTCATCGATCGACTCGGAACTATGCCGCGCTTTATAAGGAATGAATATAAGCTCTCGTAGCATTGCTCCGTTGGATTTTCGATTCCGGAGAGTGGTGAGGAGAATTGATTCTCGATCTTGAGGGACGGATTGCATCAGAAGTCGGAGAGTGCGAAGGGATGGACAAGGGACGTTGCATGTCGGTGATGGAGATGACGCCGTGTTTTTGCCAGCCTGGAAGCTAACGGATCCGCGGGCTTTTCGGACCTGTCCCAAAACCCTCACCATAGGCTTCCAAGTATCAAGACCCAGAATCTCAACCTCTTCCAAGCTCACACACGCCTCGAAGAATATCTCCCAACACCTCTTCTCATTCGGGAATTCACTGACGTAATAATCCGGTCCGTTAAGGTTGAAAGCGAATGAGCGAAGATTGGATAGAGGGAAGTAGGCACGGGATAAGGATATAGTGTGGTATATCCAGTTTACCCAGCTGTGCCAATCGCCTTGGTCTTCTTGTTCGCCCCAATCCGGTGCGCGAGGTTGCAGGACGACTGTCGGACGCGAGCGGATTAAGGAGTGTGGCTGCGAGTGAGAGTGCGAGTCGTGTGAGCGATGTGAGGGCGATGAAGGAGTGAGCGTGAATGATGTGCCACTTTCGGGATTCTCATGGAGAGACCCTTGGATAGCGAGATGACATCCCGTTGAGAGGAGAGTCCTCACATCATACGGAGCATCGGCGAGGAAAGATAACATATTCGTATCTTCCTCTTCGGTTTCGGCATTAATCGGGGCAGTCGTCACTTTGATCCTTTCAAGTACGGGGAAGGAGAACCTAAAGAAAAATGATTTGATAGCTGGACGAGCCCAGGAGTCGAGGATAAGGGTGTGAAGTTTCGATGCCGTCGAATCAGGGAAGTAATCTTTGGCGGTGAGGGATGTTGATATATAATCGACGGAGAATTGGAATATCTCGAGGTTGGGAGACTTCTGGAGAAGCGCAACGACATCGATGAGCTTGAGTTCTTCTTTTGGTCCCTCGTTATAATTCCGAGGGTTCGCATATCGTATATGGAGTTCCGTGAGTTGATAGAAGACAGGAGAATCAAGGTCTCCCTTCACATTGATCAGGGTAAGATTCCGAAGACGATGAGCTTCATCGTCAAAAAGCTCCTCCTCTTCCTCTTCGTCCTTGTCCAGTTCCCCAGGAAGATCTTCCGGAAAAGTAAGGGTGAGAGCCTTCATTTTAGGAATAGCTTGACGTAAGATAGGATGGCATTGAAATTTGAAGTCATCAGCCGTTCGTTTATCGGAAACCGTCACATGAAGTGATTCCATGCGTTCGAGTTTCGTGAGGACGAAAACTTTTTTCATGGGCTCTGCGAGAGCTGAGCTGGGACAGATTATGTTGAGAGGTGCGGGATAGCAACGCGAGGCGAAGGTGTCGATTTTGGACATGGGCCAATGCATCTGGATGGATGACCAGAAGGTCCGATTACTGATAGCTACAGATCGCCAAGCTGCACATCTGCAAGACGGATGGGATCAATGTCATAATTACTCTGAATAAGAAAGGGCTTACACATGTGTCAGCTTGATCTTTATGTCGTAGCTTTCTTGAGAAGGAGAGTCAATGTCCGAATTCATCTCATCTTCTGCATCCGAGAAACAGAACTTGAACATGTGGACTAGAAGTTCGTCGGGAAGCCGTAAGAGAGGACGTCTCCAATTCGAGTGTCGTTTGAGTTCCGCAATTTGGTTTCCAATAGTCGCATTGAACCTCTCTTGAATACCTTCCAGCGTTAATGCAGCACTCATGAGTGGATCTCGTCCGCCTTTGCCACTCGTGTCTATCGGTTGCAATTGTGGATACACTGTCGCGCAGAGTATTAATGATGATCTAGAGGTTCAACGAGGTTATGGGACGTGTTTGACGCGTAAATGACGCGTAACTCACGTCTCATGAGCCGTCTGAGATAGCACGGCGCGTAAATGGCCTTCAGCGTCCTGGACAAAGGCCCTCGAGTCCGCCAACGAGGGTGGCATCAAAACTTCCATCGTCCCAATCTGAGGAGTTGAGCCAAGATTTTAGGTCAACGTAGTAGGAGTGATGTCTAGAGGTCAGACGAATTGTCTTCGAGGTCACTGTTGAGTATCGAGGGAGCGAAGCCTCTGAAAGAAGAAGACGAGTAAACAGGACCAAACACGAGTCGCGTCCCAATTATCGGCGAGATATTCTAGAATCTAGAATCGTGATATGTGGCTTATTATACTATGAAGGCGCCTCGGGATTGGACAACATAGGCACGCGATTCTTTCTCAAAGCTTGAACCCGATGTGAGAATTGGTGGGTTGATGTGATGAATAATTACTAGTAAATTATTGATAAAATAGCACTCTGCCGCTTGCAAGGATCTCCTCTCTGCTACGACGGACATATGTTTCTCTCTCCATCCACTAAATCAAACCCCCGCTCTCCATCAAGTATACTCAAACCCGTGAATTTACCCTCAGCATCCCTCATCTCGACCCTCCTCGCACTCCCGACAAATGCCTCCAAGTCCCTCAAGGTTGATCGGCTAACCGATTCCTCATCTTCCTCAATCGATACGGAGCTATATTGTGCTTTATATGGCACAAAAATGAGCTCTTGGACCATCGATCCGCATTGCTTTCGGGCTTGCAATGTATGGCTAAGGACGTATTTACGCTGGTCAGGGACGGATTGCATCAGGAGTCGAAGGATGCGGAGGGAAGGACATGGAACGGTTCCAAGTTCGGGAGACGCGGAGAGCTCTTCTTCGCCTCCGCCGTCGTGCGGTCGAGAATCGGATTTGAGTCTCGGTTTCTGGACATGACGGACCTCCCCCAAAGCTCGTACCATCGGTTGCCAAGTATCAAGTCCCAATATCTCGAGCTCTTCCAACCGGACACAAGCTTCGAAGAATATTTCCCAACATCTAACCTCGTCATCGGACTCCAGTACGAAATAATCCGGACCATTGAGATTGAAGGCGAAGGAGCGGAGATTTGACAAAGGAAAGTATGCACGGGATAAGGTGATGGTGTGGAATATGAATGAGATCCAACCGTGCCAGTGTTCTTGTTCTTCTCGTTCGCCCCAGTCTGGACATCGAGGCTGAAGAACGACCGTCGGATGTGGACGTGAACCCTTGGATGACCAGGAGTTAGAACGAGATCGCGAATCAGAAGAATCGCGAGAGGGTGATAGAGTGAATGATGTGCCTCGCTCTTTGATGCCTCGTATAGGCCCTTGGATGGCGAGATGACGTCCAGCGGCGAGGAGCGCTCGGATATTATACGGAGCGTCGTTGAGGAACGAGAGCATATTCGTATCTTCGGGCTCAGCGTTGCCGTCTGCTGGAGCCGTTGTGACTTTGATATTCTCAAGCAAAGGAAATGAGAATTTGAGAAAGAATATTCGGAGGGAAATGCATGTCCAAGAATCGACGATGAGGCTGCGAATCTTGAATGTTCGCGATTCTCTCGGATATGAATCCATAACCAAGGCTGTAGTCGTATGATCGATAGAGAATTGGAAGATCTCGAGATTGGGGGATTCTCGCAGAAGATAAATAATGTCGCTGAACTTGAGAGATCCTTTTTCGTCCCCATCCATGACGCTGGTATATCGTATACGAAGAGTTGTCAGCTCATGGAACATTGGGCTGTAGATTTCTCCGGTAATGTTGATGAGTGAGAGACTTCGGAGGTGAGGCGCGTTCCCAACGAAGAGCTCTGCAGCTACATGGTCCTCGTCAAGAATCTCTCCGGGCTCTTGGGGCGGAAAGGCAAGAGTAAGGGTTTTCATAGTGGGAAGAGATCTCCAAAGGATCGTCTCGGACTTGAAAACATTTTCCGCTTGCTTTCTGGGAATCATCACGTGGAGGGTGTTCATCTTTCCAAGTCTCTTGAGGACGAATGCGACTTTCTGGGGGTCTGCGGACGATGAGCTGGTCCAGATTACGTCGAGAGGGGTGGGGTGACATCGAGAGGCGTATGTCTCGATTCGACTCATGGACCAGTGCATACGCACGGATGACCAAAAGCTTCGGTCCTTGATAGCTACAGCTCGCCAAGCCGAACATCTACGACAGCAATGTCTCAGATTGAAAAAATTTCGAGACGAATATTACTCACACATGTGTCAACGTGAATATCATCTCATCACTCTTATCCAAAGGGTGATCATAGTGCGAATATCTCTCGCCCTCTGAGTCCACGAAACAGATGCTGAAAATCTCGAGCAGGATCTCATCGGGCAGCCGTAACACGGGTCTTCGATAATTGGAGTGCTGTTTGAGATTGGCGATTTGCGCGCCGATGGATGAGCAGAACGTCTCTTGGATACGTTCCAGCCTAGATACAGCGCTCATGAATGGATCGCGTTCATCGCGAGGTGTTGTATTGATGAGATGTGGATAAACTGTTGTGCGTGATATCAAGGATGACCTGACATTGAAACGCGGGTATGAGAGTACGATAACGCGTCGACAACGCGCCACTCACGTCTCATCAGAAGTGTGAGAAATAACTTTCTTCAATTGGGCTTCAGCGTCCTGAAGAAAGACTTTCGAGGGTTCGTCGGACTCGGAGGATGGCATGAGTGTTTCCATTGAACCCAGATTGGAGATTTGAGAGAATAGGGAGGGATCGATGAATTGACACTATATATCGATGCGAGACTCGACGATACTTTGAAGGTTACTGCTACAGATATCACCGCCGTGCAGCAGATCTCTGGACGAGCCTGAAAGGCCAGACCAACAAGTGCAAACACGAGCTTCCGAGAGATGTCAGACGTCGGCCGATAGCTCCGCACGCGTAATTAAAATTTTTGATAGAAACGCCTAAGCCGATGCGCAACGTCAGCGAAACAAAAACTCGCCTGTGGGTCAGCGTTAACATAGCCACTTCATAGACGCACTCCCGATCCAAGGTTTTTAATAAGTTACTAATAGTAATATTCCATACATGATAAATTCGAAGCTCTATGCAACTACCCCCAAAACAGATCTTTCGTTGATTGCTCGGACTCCAACAGACAGTGACCACTACCCTCGTCAAATATGCTATTACTGGAAACACATTCAAGGATGTCTATACTTCCCACGTATTCTTTGAAGGAAGCAAGCATCTCTCTGCAATTGTTCACGGAATCAATATCCAACAAATAACAGTCGACCGAGTCGTACGGCGTGAAGATCAGCTGTGTCACCATGTAGCCACATGCCTTCCTCATGCGGAACATATTGATCACTGACGATTCGTGAGGGACTTTCCACCCTAGAATCTGAAAGGTCCGCAATGACGGGCAGAATACCGATCCGTCCGACCTCGGCGAGAGGATCGAGCAGATGTTAACCAAATGATTCGGACAGGACAGTTCAATCTTTTCCAAAGATATGAGCTCTCTGAACAGAGGCTCCCATCCTTGTCCGCCGGTGAAACGAAATTTGAAATCTGTGAATTTGAACGAGAAGGAGAGTAATTGTGACACGGGAAAGTAACGGGCAAGTCGTCCGATGGTGTCATCCACTCCACGCAGCCAAACGTCTTGTTGATCGTCATGGAATGGAACCTCCAGCCCCCTCTCGAAGACGACCATGGGCGGAAAGACTATGTCCGATGCAAGGTCCGATGCATCAGGGTCATCGTTCGGTTTGATCGAGATCGACACTTCTTCGTACCAGGATCCCGAGTCTACACGCAAACCAAGATGCCGGCTCTGTTGCTGGATCTTGCGCACGTTTTCGGGGACGTTGTCCTGCAAATACCGAAGTAAAGTAGAGTGTGGAAAATCCTCGTCTAGAAGCCGACCCGGCTCAATGGGACAGGTTGCAAGCTTTATACGCTCGAGGCTGGGAAGTTCCACACACGATAAGACTGAAGATATGGCGGAACTTTCCAAGCCGTCCAGTATTAGAGTGTGAAGATGCCTGGCCTCCAACTCTTCAAGTGGTAGCTCATGGTTGCAGACAATTGCAGCAGCATCTGACGATCTTGCAAACTGAAGGAATTCAAGATATGGGAGCTTGCAGAGGAGGTCTATGAGATCGAAGAGCTCGACCGTTTCAACGCTCCCGGGCTGTCGGTCGGCGTAGTGAAGACGCAGAACCCGGAGCCCGGCGAATGTGATTGACGCCAATGGGCCAAGGATGTTGAATAGTGAAAGACTGGTGAGAGATGGTGCTGAGCCCATGAAAAGGCTGTCGCTGAAATTTCCGGGTTTCGAGAATGGAAAGGTGATGTGTATGAAAGTCGTTCGAGGGAGGGGGCGGCGAAGGACAGCGACCATAGTTTGATAGAGATTGTCACCAGGAGATGCTTCAACACCCATAATTCGCAGAGAGGCGAGTTCTGGGATCCTCTCGAGGACCAAGTCGCCCCTCTGATCCATCGTCGAGTCGTGCCAGTGGTGATACTCGTTATGCCAGACAAGATTGAGAGGGGCGGAATTCGATTGCGAATAGAAAGTGTCAATGACAGGCAGTGGCCATATCACGAGTATATACGTCCAAATTGACCGAGTCCCCAGAGCAAAAGCACGCCAAATAACGCAACTGCCCAAGATGATAATAAATGAAGGTCAGTGCTCAACACATTGAAATGACGTACATTTGACTGAGTGCCATGGTGTGCTTGAATGATACCCGATTGTTTGTTCCATAAAACGTATCAAAATCTTGATTCGCTCGGACTGTCCATTCGAAAATCTCTCCCACGATTTCGTTTGGCAATCTCAAGGCCGGACAATTCTGTTGCCGTCGGAGAGCGTGCGATTGACTCTGAGGAGACAATGATCCGTGAGAGGACCCCGCATTTGACGAGCTGAGTACAATATCCTCCATTTGGCCCCCAAACTCGAGAGAGCTCAAACGGATGCGAGCATTGGCAGGAGCCTTGATGCTTTCCCGGAAAACTTTTTGACGACGATAAGCTCACCAATCCTGCTTCCGGTCAGCCGGAAAACAGCCGAGATTGAAAGGGGGGCCCGGCAATCGGCACCCGCTTCGGCAACTCGTCCGAAATCGAGTTCAAAGAGCTGTGCAAAGTCGACGTTTCGGTATGCCAGTAGACAATAATACCTCGAAACCCAGAGTTGAGTTACAAATACTACTACTACTCCTAACATTACCAGGGTTCCACAAATGATGTGCTACACATAACCCCAAATCAAATTTTTCGTCGATTCCTCGTACTCTAGCAAATCATGGCGACTCTTCCAAGCGAAAATGCTATTGCTGGAGTGAAGGACAAGGGTCTTTGCAACTCCAACGTGTTCCTCGAAGTAAGACAACATTTCTCTGTAATTGTCGACGGAATCAATGGGCAACTGCAGAAGTTCATCCCAGTCGTACGGGGTGAAAATCAACTCTGTTACCATATGTCCACATGACTTCCTTAATCGGAACATATCGATGACTGACGGCTCAAGAGGGATGGTTTTCCCTATGATTTTGAAGATCCGCAATGCAGGGCAGAAAACCGATCCGTCTGGTTTCGGTGAGAGCATCGTCGAGATGTAATCCAAGTAGTGCAGGCCGGCCATTTCCAGTCTTTCTAGGGATCGAAGTTCCCGAAATAGAGGCTCCCATCCAAGGCCGCCTCCGACGCGAGGTCCAAAATCCGTGAACTTGCACGAGAAGGAGAGTAGTTGTGACAGGGGAAAATAATGAGCGAGTCGCCCAATGGTGTCGTTGACTCCAAAGAACCAATTTTGTGTCAGATCTTCTTCATAATGCGCTATACGGTCTTCTGGACCCCTCTCGAGTAGTACTAGGGGCGGGGAGACTGAATCGTCATCCGGCTTGAGCGTGAACAACATTTCTTCGAGCCCCCATCCTGATTCGACGCACACGGCAAGGTGACAACCTCGCTGCAGTATCGTGCGCATGGCGTCGGGGATGTCGTCGAAGTACTGAAGTATGGATGCTGAAAAGTCCGGATCTCCAAGCCGGACCTCATCAGCCGTAGGGGTCGCAAGCTTTACAGATCTAAGACAAGGCAACTTCACTAGAGTTTCAAGGTCCAGTCACAGCGACCGGAAAAGACCGGCAACCGTGACTGGACCAGTGGTTGCGGTCGCAGGATTTTCTTGTGTCGGCCAGTTGTCGGCCATGGGAGTGTCCGAGTTTCGGCGACAACCGGTATGACCGGTTAAGACCGGTCATGACCGATTTCCGAAAAGCACCCGACCCCGATCCCGAGCAAACCAAATACCACACAACAGGCCTCGCTTTCGACGTGGCGACTCGTCGATACACTACGCTCTCCTCGCCTTCATTCTCCTTTCTGGCAACATGCTGCATTCTCTATCGCTGAACGTCGCTTCTTTGTGCAAGATACAAGAGGGAGGAGATCGAAAAAACCATGGCAGCTTCGTGAGAACCAAGAAAGGGTTGGATGTAGTTATCGTTTGGATGTATACGGTGCGTCCCTCTCTTTTCTAACGACATTTGAATACGGCTAACGATCCACATCCTCACCTTCGACGCGACTATCCATCCTCCACTCGATTTCGCTCCCTCCATCGCCATCCGACCGCTCCTTTCGACCGCGTGCCCGAACCAACAAGCGAACGACTGACGACGCACTCGCCCACGCGTCCGTGCCAGTCTTCTTATGTCGGACTTCATCTGTAGGGCTGTATTATGATCTGAGAATGTTTAATTGGATGTGTATTATATTTCCGCTGCAACAGGATATGCTAGCTATCTTGTAACTAACATTCAGTACAACGAGGTGATGATTGCGAGATGAGTAAGCATTAGGCAGATGGCATTAGTCAAAGGAACCAATCTACTGTATCTATGGTAATGTCCGAAGGTCCGAAAATCAATTAGAAATGAATGATGATCCGAAAATGAATAAGAAATGATGCAAAGAAAGCCATAAAAGGAAGAATTGGTTGATTAAGATGCACGGAGGCTTTGGGCCGCCTGTTTTGGCGACTCCGATTTGGAAACTAATCTAGATCCAAATCAACTAACTCCATCAGAGCCTCGATCTCAGCTTCTTCGGCCGCGTTTCCACCAAATTGGGCCATGATCTGGGCCCGCGCAACCTCCACGTAGGCGTCCATAGTCACTCGCTGTCAAAGTTACATAAACAAGACAGTAAAGGAAGTAAACAAACACACGTACGCGGTTGTAAGCAAAGAAGAGGTTGCTCATCGGGATGTGCGAGCGCCAGCGCTGGGGGTTGCTAAGGGGGATACGGTGCCCGGGACCGGCCACGAGGTTCCATTCTATACTCCACTCGCGAATCTGAAGTAGAAATGAATAAACAATGTTGCACGAGATAATAAAGTAGAACTTACAGCGAGAAGAGAGGTGGCGATCGGTTCGTGCGCATCGAGTTGGGGAGCAATGGGCTTGCCGCGGGAGACCATGTGCTGATCGACGATTTCGGACCGGGTGTGGATGAAAAAGAGACGGTCGGCGAGGAACTGGAGTTCATAGTCGAATTCTTCGTTTACGACCTGATCGAGAACGATGACGTCGACGTTGGCCATAGTTGACAAGGAAAGAATAGTAATGCGATATAGAAAGAGTGTTGGCGACGAAACGAAAGGCGAGAGACTTGAATGAAAGTCGAAAGGAGAGTGATGGGGAGAGAGGACAAGATGAGGGGGAATTTATACTCGAACTGTGTGGTATTGTTGTAGGGAAAGGAAGTCGACGTTGGTGAAGCGAACTCGGATGAGAATCCCGAGCGACATCGACGGCGGGCTTGAGGATGAAACACGCAGAAGCGCGCTGCCGACTGGCGAGTAAATATTAATTTTCCTCGAGGTGGGATCTGTGCGACGGACCTTTGGATTTTGCCATTCCTTTCTCTCTTCCACTACTAGGCTCTCCTGCCCTCACTGTCTTTACTGACTACCCCCACGCTCGCTATCCATGCCTCGTTCTCCTCGTACTCGCTGCCCAACCGAACGCGCCGCCCAAGCTGCCGCTGCCGCTGCAGCTTCTCCCAGTAAAGCCCGTTCTCGCAAAAAGAGCAACAACGCTCAAGCCAAAGCGGCTGCGAAAGCTGCAAAAGCTGCAAAAGCTAAGAAAGCAAGTCAATCAAAAAAGAAGACGAAAGGCTCCTCTGCAGACGTACCGATGGATCTTTGTAGCGACAGCGAAGACTCGGCATCTGACGTACTCAAGGTCGTCGGCGATGTGAGTACAGATGAGGAAGATGACGGAAGAACCGATGAGGAGGTTAACAATTCGGAGGACGACGAGGGCAAGCTAGTGAGTCCTATTACGATTTCAAATTCATATTATTCATTAGCCGTAGATCGAAATGGACGCACTGGCTGAAATACCCCCAATGAAAACCCCCAAAAGCGAATCGACTCGCGATCTCCACCTGGTCTTCTCTGGTTTACTGAAGGTCAAATTTTGTCTTCAGGATGATGACGGTAACGTCCTTGGCGCTCAAACGCTCAAGGGTCGATGGTGCCTTCTTTGCCGGTGAGTTTATCGTCCACACATTCTGACACTGATATACTTACTTGTGTGACCAGTACTCTTCCTAAATATTCAGGCTCAAATCGCCGCGGAGCTTTCAAACTAGGCGGTAATTCTTCTTGTCGCCAGCATATACGATCGCATTGGGATGAGTATGTAAGACTATGCGAGGGAGCGGGAATCAAGCCTAAAGATCACTGCATGCCGCGGGATCTCTGGAAGAAAAAACAGCTGAAGGCGGCCATAGCAGCTGGGAAAGTAAAAATTACTCAGGGCACCCTCGATACCGTAGTCACAAAACGTGACCCAGCGACCTCGTTCGATCCGCAGCGCACGCTGCGTGCTGTCGCCGAGTACATTGTCACCAAGGATGCAGTACGTTCCAGTTTTCGTGATAATGTATCAGCTTGTATATCTGACTTACCAACAGCCTCTTTCGCATGCCGACGACCCTTCTTATCGAAATGCGCTCACATCGATGAGGCCGCACACGAAATCATCAGAACTACCCACCGCTCATGGTGTATCTGTATTCGTTCATAACGAATTCGTGAATCTTCTTAACGACCTCAAGCAACAATTCGAGGTATTCAAATAAGATTCCGTCGGTTCTTTACGCTGACTATTTTTCAGAACGCACCTGGACTCGTCTCTTCGACGTCTGACCTGTGGTCGGCGCCGAATACAAAACAGGGTATTATGGGTATCACAGCCCATTGGATCGATATAACAGAGGAGCAGTGGACGTTGCGCTCGAGTGCAATCGCCTGCAAAGCTGTAGCAGGCGATCACACGGGAAAGAATTTGGCGCGCTACGTATGGGCATGCTGTCAGCGAGTTGGTATCTTCTCTTCGTCGAAAAACTTAGTGAGTCTCCCTTTTTCGTCATTTTCTATTGGTATCTAATCATTGTGTCATAGCTGAACGGGCTTACACTTGATAACACGGGGAGCAACGATACACTCGCTCGTACCCTCGAATCTTTTATCGCTCGACGTACGAATACATCGTGGCACGCGAAGACGAACCGATTACCGTAAGTGTCCTCTTTTTCTTCACACGGAATGCACTAACTTTGAACGTTCAAAACAGATGTCTAGCTCACGTCGCGAATCTGGCTGTCGTAGACGTTATGTCATATGTCACGAAGATCGGGATCGCTGAAAGCGCGACCTTGATATGGGAGTACAATCCCGACGACCCCGATAATCGAGTTCTAGGAGGTGAACTCGATGTTATAGCAGCGATCAGGACGCTCGCCGTGAAGGTACGTATCGTCGTCTTCGTTTACATTCGTATAGGTCTTGACGATCGTGATAGATCCAGGCATCAATTCAACGACTTGAATACTTTCACGCCGTCCAGAAGAAATGCGGCATCAAAACTCCTCTCAAGATTCCTCTCCACAGCAAGATCCGATGGGGAACTGCAATACTAATGTTGCAGCGTGCTTTCCATCTCCAAAAGGTATGTTGAACGCCGTACTCGTATAATATCATGTCTGATCATCTATACCAGGCTATCAATCAATTCTGTTCAACAGCCGATGCTCGCTTCGGCTCTATTATCACCATCCGACAAGACGGAGCACCTAAAGGGATACCATGGCGTGCATTCAAGTTTAGCGAGAAAGATTGGGATCGGGTTGCGGATCTCATTGAGATTCTTAAGGTGCGTCATCCAATCTTGTCTCGTACATACTTGTGCTAACTCGAATACAGGATGTTCAAAGAATCCAGCAAATATTTTCGTCAGAACATCTCCCGACCCTTTGGAGAGCAATACCCGTATTCGAACGACTACAAACCGCGTGGGAGAAAAAGCAGAAGGATGAGAGGTTCGCGTTGTATCGTCCCGGCCTCGAGAAAGGTCTTCGCAAACTCCGAAAATATTACTGTGCGTTCGACGATAAGCCGTTGTTCCTACTCGCAGTCTGTGAGTCTTTCTCTTTCTTTTGCATTCAATTATCTAATTTACTCGACTTCAGTCTTACACCCTTACTTCAAGCTCGATTACATCGTGAAGGCGTGGGGAGGGATAGAAGAACAAATGGCAGAGCAGTCGCAAGGAGTGAGGCGAGCGAAGAACTGGCGAGCGGAGGCCGAACGAATTATCAAAGAAACGGTACGCACGCCATTCGATCGCCTCTCAAATTTTACTGACTTGTTATACAGATGGCTCACTATTGGGAAACCTCTCGCGCGGAGAAGATGAACGACGCCACCCCTCCTCCACCCTCTTCATCCCCAATGTCGACCCCCCCTCCTCTTCGTCGACCCAACCTCGACACTTCCGACTCTGAAGACGATATCGAAGATGCGTACGACAGAACCCGACGAGCGCTCATGGAATCGGCAGACGAAGAGGTAGAAGACTGGTCGATGGAATACGCCAGATACTTGAAGGATCTGGCTCGTGATGTCGATCGCGAGACCGATCTCGTCGATTGGTGGTCGGTAAGTGATCGGTCCTTATCTTTCATTCTTTAACTAACGCTGCTACGATACAGAAAAATGCTACAAAATATCCAACGCTCGCTCGCATCGCGTTGGATGTCCTACCAGTTCAAGCATCCTCGGTTGCGTGCGAGCGACTGTTCTCGGCCGGCAAGCATATCACAACCGCCACTCGATCTCGACTCAATCCCGACGTCTTCGAACAGTTGCAACTTCTCAAGGCCGCGTGGAGGAAGGATTTGGTGGATATATCTTTGGAGAATGAGTTGTATGAGGAAGAGATAAAGGCAGAAGAAGAAGCCTTCTGCTTGTTGGAAGTGATGGATGCCGAGGATATGGCTTGGGATATACCAGAGGACAGCATAGCGTAGTATTCTTTTAGTTTCTATGTTGTGTCTGATTACGATATAGCTTCTAATACATTGATGGCGACCGGTCATAGTGAACATGACCGGTTCAACGGTCATGTGACCGGTCATCAAGGCGACCGGTCAGAAGACCGTGACCGGCGGTTACGACTGTGGACCGCGGTTGCGGTCTCCGGTCGCGAGATTTTGGTGCGACCGGCGACCGAAAGTGGTTGCCGGTCGGCGCCTGCGGCGGGCCAGGGTCCAGTCATGACTGGACCTTGAAACTCTAACTGGGCCCCATCAGGCATATTCAACTGTTTTGTGATTAAAATTTGTTACTCAATAAAGAAGGACAAATGCGAACCTGATAAACATCTTTGGTGTGCCCCGATTTGTTGATTGGCTCAGCCGAAATACGTCCGGAATAGATTTCGCCGTGTCCCCGAGTGGCAAAAGTCTGTCCTTGCGCATGAATGAATTCGACTTCAAAATCAATTGCCCTCCAAGCTGGAGCGACAACGGATGCTGGAAGTTCTTCTTCTTCATCGCTTGAGACATTCTCTGTTTGCAAAATGAGTTCATGTATTGATGATAAGATCATATCACTCACGAGCGCGCAATTTGCCTTTGGATGGACGCTTTCGGGGAGGTGAGGCAATATCCTGGGGATTTGAAACGTTGTTGGAGCGGGGTCGTTTTCCACGAGCCGAAGATGAGCTTTCGTCGTCAGAATCTTGCACAGATAGTCTAGAAATCATTGTTGTGTTGCGTTCGACGGTGTCCTTATATCTATTCTGTTAAATCGAATTCAGTGTGGGTTACTGCCGCAATTCAAGCAACAACTTACTAGGATGGCAGCGCCGTCGATGTTGGCAACAATATGAAGCTTCTTGGCGTTCAGTTCGGCACTACTGGCTAAGCGATTTCGATTGTTTGGCAGGTCGAGTTCATGAAAGAGTTTGCGGAGTGTCCAACCATTGCCGCCATGATACTCCTCAAAGGCGTCACTGGTGATCGCAATACCCGAGTGCTTCAGTACGAAGGTGAGATCGGAACTGTATTTGCGGTTCGATGCTCAGGGGTTTTTCTTCTTCTTAGAATTAATAATAATTACTCACAGAAAATCGATGGGAAGTGCCGGCCATTCACTCCAGCGGGGCTTCCATGCCGAGTGACCGCATGAAAGCGTGTATAAGACGTCCCCAAGGTGATCATCCCAGGAGAATGCTTGTCCAACGGGCTTGAAAGTTGTGAGTAGTGTTTGAAAGTCGGGTTAAGTTAGGTTATGGGCACCTCAGAGGCCCTAACTGTAACCTAACTGCGGTTATTTTGGGGGGTTTTGCTGTAACCTATAACCGCCAACGGTCACGGTTAAGCCAAAATTGGGTGACCATGACCTGACTTTGACCGGTTAATGCGGTTATGACCTCAAAAAAGTCATAAATCTCCACTTTTTAGTACTTAATCTAGGTTATTGGACCTCATGAATGATGTATATGACAAGCAGAACACACCAGAAGGCCTGTGGAAGGCTGTAGACAAGGATCTACCCATGTTGGTCAAGGCAAGCGGTCAAGGATTCCGGGGAGGTCCATGACTGTGACTTGACCACCAGCTCTGAGCCATGACCTTAACCATGGTTAGGTCACAAACGGTTAAGTTACGGCTAAGTCACGGTTATTTGGCGGTTAAGTGACCTGACTTGCAAACACTAGTTGTGAGAAAGCCGGCGGGAGGTAGTGGCGGTTGAGCGGGTCCTGCCCCAGTGTATCGGAGACCCACGAGGACAATGAAAGGATCGGTAGCACCATTGGATTTGGCAACCTTCTCATGGACCCGTGACATGTGAGACGCTGTACGACGGTTGAGAGTATCGAGGAGATCGGCAGAAACCGGAGCACGGGATGGGAGAGTTGGAGCGGCCTTCGCAGGTCCAAAACCAGATCGATGGACAGCATATCGACTGGTAATGGACTGCGCAATAGCGTAAGGATCTAGAAAAAAATGAATCAGTGATATATACGCAAAGAAACAGCAGTGACTTACCGTCCGTGGTGGGACGAGCCGAAGAGCCATTAGGAGGCGGTTGAGACGGTGCAGGGGGTTGAACACTGTTCTGCGAAGGCTGCAGTCCAGTGGGCCTCATCCCCGAGCCGCCACAGGGTCCGCAGAGGTTGCCAGGGAGAGGTCGCATCCATATACGTCCGCAAGAGCGGCACTGACGTTCCTGACACAGTTGTGAGTATCGTATAAAACCAAAAGAGCAGAAACTCACTCGAAGTGCTTTGATTAGTGCGCCAGTCGTTTCAGACTGGTAGCAAGCCTCGCATACTTCGATACCGTTGAGATCCTTGAAGACAGGTTCCGGGAATACCCAAGAGCAGCATGAACAGTTAGGCATTTTGCTTTGCGCCGCCATGAGAGTTGAAACAGCAGGAATGATAGAAAACAGAGGAGCGATGAGAAGGAAAGTTTCCGGTCTCGATGAATCACATACCTTGCTTGTGTACCCTTTTATGCTTTCCCCGTGTCGCTAGAGTTGCTACCTTGTTTGTCTTGACGTGACTTGGAGTGAAACATGTCGGCCGATTGAGAGACTGCGTTGACGAGTGAGCACATGAAACACCAACGCGGAATTCAGGAGGAACTCGGACAATAAATCTCAAAGGAAATAATTGTTGCCTCGAGCCCAAAAAATTACCAAGTTTATTCTTGAGACGCATCGTGCATAGCCCCAACCGATCTGCTCGAAATGATGCTCAGTGTCATCTCTTCGGCTAGAATGTTGATCTAAAAGCTTATCTTAGCGAACTGACCTTCCGGAGAAAAGAACCACAAGGTTCAGGGATGGCCGAAAGGCCTCATGACCGTTACACAAGATATTGGCCACTCATTGGTGGATTTGTTCGGAATAATGGTCAGAGGTTTAATCACACCATTTGACATTTTTTTGTTAGCCAATCAGCAAGTAACATATGATATAGAACATGAATGGCGACACCACTTACCGGAGAAATTCATCACAAGGCGTTGACTTGAGGCTACCTCGTGTTTGAACCCTGCGGCTTTCTCGGGAGCTGCCAGAAATTGCCTATATAAGGAATTCCGAGTTGAGTGTGTTTCATACTTTGTAGTTCGCCATCGACACTCCCTCCCCGCTCACGTCTCAGCCTCAATCGTATCACTGCTCACCTTACTCCCAAGTCTCGCCTAGTGTTTGAAGGTCCAGTCTAGGCTGGACTTTTGCGCGCCGCAGGCGCGGCCGGCGACTGAAACCGGTTGCCAGTTGCTGTTTTTTTTGTGATCGGCAACCGGTGGTCCAGTCCAGACCAAAGACCGGTTTCCGAAGTCCGGTCAGACTGGTTCAACCGGTTGTAATCTTAACCGGTTGCGAAACCGCACAACTGGTCGCGAGACCGGTCTGACCGGTCTTCTGACCAGTCATTAGACTACTACTACTGCTGGATCAGGTCTCGCTAGCTAGTCAGTTGGTCATTTTATCTACATTTGCATGTTGCGTGCGAGACCACCAAACTACAACTGATACGGAAGAGCTGCCTGTATTCCTGGTTGACCCTCAGGAGGCAACGGAACGGAGAGGGAGAGGGTGCGATGTGACGATGCCGTCGACGGAGGTGCGGCAACGGAGTGAGGGAAGATATAGCGACTTGTAAACAGCAGTGTTAAGGATGTAGGCAAACGAGAGAAGGATGTATATACGTACCTGAGGACATCGGTGTAACACCAGTCTCAACCTCGAGCTCTCCGAAAGAGCCACTCGAGCGTCTTATATATGCTCCGTCGCCTGCCTCTCTCCCGAATTCGAAGCTTGTGCGACTGCGTCAAAATAACTAAGATCTCGATAGATGACGATACTCAGAAGAGGACATACTGTGACACTTTTCGAATGTGTTGAAAGCGGTACATAAATTAGCATGACTTGCAGCGCCCGGCTTTCTCTGAAGCGTGGCGGTCGATATACATAGAGTGTGTCGGTGAGAAGGGAGGGGAAAGCCAACGATCCGACGGGTATGATACGCGACTGAAGGTTAACGAATCGTATCAGACATGTACTAAGCTGAAATTAGAGCGGACTCACGACACATCTTCGCTTGATAATGCACTTCTCCTTTGTATACTCTCTTAGTTCAACGACTCATCGTCCTCTGAATTTGTTCGCGGTGCAGGCTATACCGTCGTTGTCTAGCAACAAACAGACATTTCTATCGTGAGTGCACATTTTCAACCGGATAACTAGAACAAGTACGAACCTTCCCGCGTGAAAGAGCTTGACATGATTGAAATTAGAATATTGTAGGTCACTGAAACCAAGACTTTGCGCGTTTGGACAGGCGGACCGAGAAGTTTGGAAATAACCGTCGACGAGAACTGGTATTTGATCAGGAATGTAGACAGCGTAGACAAGAGAGAGGGTGTGGTTTGACCAGCTATATCTTCGTCTTCGCCGGCCTGTACGACGATTCGTGACGAAATGCGTTGGGTAGGACTTCGCACTGTTTCGTACTGAAAGCTAAAGGTATAAATCAGTATGGTCATCACCACTGCAGCGAATTGAATCAAACCTCAATTTTAACGGTCAGATTCGTGACATTACAAATGCGAATGTTGAAGTGTCAGGGAGAGACTACTATCACATCACGTTATGCGTGACAAGAATAGGTAAGAAGCAGTTCACGTGATCAAGTTATTGCCTAATTAAGCAGATCGTTGACTGGTCTTGCCTGCCACCGGTCGCGCAACCGTGCAACCAGAGTCGCACAGGGAGGGAACAAGACAATGAATTAGTTAGTGTCTAATGTAACACATCATAGAGCACGCTATTATCGGGAATACTACTGTATTAAATGGCGATGTGATCCTCATCCTCCTCCCACTCCTCGTCGATCGCATCCAACGCCTCTAGACCCCTATAAAACTCTTCATCTACCTTGACATCACAGTCCTCAATCGCGTGCTCGTTCTCCTTGACTAGATCGACGACATCCCTCTTCCACTCGAACTTCAAAAGCTGCAGCTTTTCAAGTTCGTCTGTGCCGAGACGGGAGCGTAGATCGGTTGTTGTTAGTTTTGCCGAAGAGAAAAGACGCTCGCAGGCGACAGAGGACGCCTGTACGGGGAGGACGTCAAGTGCCATGCGGGCAAGTACAGGACAGCGGCGAGAATTTGACTGCTCCTCATGTCAATTAATGGAATAATAATAGAAATAATGCAAGTACTTACCCACCACCATTCTACAAGATCCGTATCTCGTTGGACCTCACGCGCTAGATCTTTATTATATCGGGCATACTCAATTTCCCACCCTTCGTCCTCTTCCGCATCGAGAAGCTGTTTGCGTCGCAGCTCGTCATAGTCGAGATCGTCGTTGGCGACGGCGGGAACAGTGGGATTGGGGGCGATGTTCTCGGCAGGCAACGAGGATGGCGGTAAGGAGTATGAGGGGCTTGATGTTGCGCCATCAGGGATGGGTGACGAGGAGTCCGGTAGGGTGCTACCCGACATCGAGGGAGTACCGGTGGATGTCGAATAGGAAGGTGCAGGGGATGAGCCGACATCAGTGCGTTCGGCTTGGATCATCTGCCAGTAATGTTCCATCTGTGAATGATGTTAGTATCCTACAGAATTGAGGGGTCCGATTCTACCACGCACCGTTCGCTTAATGATGGTGACCGCCTCGACGAGCCAGTTCTTGGCTCCTTTGATTCCCTGCTCCTTCTCTGCAGCTTGCTCTTTTGCACCACCCCACGCTCTCTCAATGTAGGCTAACTTATAATATGGATGTAGATCTATAGTTCAGATAAATCAAACATGAATGTATATTGAATATTGAGAGGACTCACAAAGCGAAAGCACGAATAGGGGCTTATCGTCGAAGTCGCAATAGTACTTCTTCAGCTTGTCTAATGCGAGTCTTAGGCCTGGCGCAAATAGCTTGTACTTCTCGTCCACCTCCTTCTTCTCCCATGCACTCTGGAGGCGTTCCATCTCCGGTATCGCCCTCCAAAGCGTCGGCAGTTTTGCCGACGAAAAGACTTGCTGCACACGATCTACATCCTAACATTGGCAATATCAGCACGGAATTTCTGCCTACACATATGATATGTTACCTTCAAGATTTTGATCAAGTGAATGACCGTCTGCCAATCGGCTTCGGATAGCTTAAATGCCCGCCAAGGAATTTCCTTCCTTTCGCCATTGATTCGGAGGGTGGTCATGGCGCCGAAACGTGCGTCTGCACTACTGCAGAACTGATTGATGGACTGCAAAAGATATTTAGTCCTGTTCACGGCAAGATCGGAAGCGATGGAACTTACCTCACGGAGCAGAACGGCCCTTGAGAGCATCATTATTGCCGTCCCCCACCGGATCTTGCTATGGAGAGGGATCTTGAGGGCAGGCCTGACTCCATTCTTGTTCTGTAGCAGTTGGAAGTAGTCGATTCGCTGACTACTTACTTGTATCTATTAAATATAATGAATGTCAATCGTCTTTGCTTAATCGATTGGATAATGCGGCTTACCTTTACTGCGAGAGTTCGGATGGTAGCGATAACATCCAGCCTCCCTCCCAACACTCGGTTGTTCGGATCGGCGGGGTTGTATTCCCAGACTAAGTGATAGCTCTCAGCAACGGCGACTTGCGTGACATACCCCATGATGTCGACCGTGGCCAAATTCGCCACATGAGCGAGGCAGCTAATTGAGGGGATGAGCGCATTCAATGAATAATATGGTCAGCTACACTTACGGGATCCGCTGCTCGGTCGCATTCCATTCCTCATTTGTGCGACGCTTGATTATTTTGGACAGAGCCCTTGCCAGGGTGTCGTTACTGCCCGTGTTGTCTAACGTTAATCCGTTGAGCTAGTTACAAAGATTAGTTGCTTGTCCAATGTTATCCAACAATACACTCACGAAACACGTATCTGCGCCGAATATCCCCACACGCAGAAGACACCCCCAGAAATATCTCGCAAGGTTTTTCCCTGCGTGCGCACCGGCGACCCCTTTGAAAGCAACGGCAGCCACCTTTAATTCCCACCCATCCTCACTAACATCGATCCAATGGGTTGTAATGCCCATTATGGCCTGCTTTGTATTTGGTGCGGACCAGAGATCCGATGTTGAAGATATTTTGCCAGGTGCACCCTGAAAATTGAGGTCAATGCCCGATTTGGGTCCTGGAGGAGTTTACTTACGGCAAATTCCTCTTGAAAGGACCTCATTAACTCGATGAACGCATTGTGGATGTAGTTGGTGACGTTATATGTCGAGGGGAGTTCCGCGGGAATTGTCTGTGGTCGCATGGATAGCAATATATTGCGTAGGGTCGCGTCTTCAACATGGCTGAGAGGCTAGTAATTTTCTGTGAGTATTGATAATATTTGGCTTGACAAGTAACTTACTATATCTTTGCAGACAATATACTTGGCTATTGCCTGGAGCGTCACCGCAGGCTTGAAGGCTGAAGGTGCGTCACGCTTTGTGACGACCCTGTCCAACGTGCCCTGCACTGCGGTCTTTTTCGCTTTCCCAGCTGCAATCGCCGCCCTCATCTGGATCGCCTTCAACATGTCCCGGGGCATGCAATGCTCTTTGGGTTCGCATTTCTCTTCTTCACACCTCTGCACATAGGCGTCATAGTGGCTTCGGATGTGTTGGCGGCACGACGAATTGCCACCCAACTTGAAAGCGCCACGACATGCGGTGCCAGCAAACTTAGGATCGGCTCTAATCGTAATCGTAAGTCAAGAGCGATATACGATGATATGATGTACTCACCGGCAGACCAAGCACCAACGACCCTTCAAAGTCTGCACAGCTACCACCTCGCCCTCTTCGTCCTTAACTGAGAACTTGACCTTCACTAGTCCGGAGAAGATGGTGTGAAGATCTCGTGTCGATTCCGCTTTCGACACTCGGATCTCTGGCAAATCCGCCATTTCGTCCATTATCAACTGGGTAAGTATCAGAATACCATTCTATGAACACAATAGCTAAGACACTTACCAGCTTTGCTTCGTCGACTACGTCGTCGTCGTCTATCACCGGGACCGGCGTATCCTTCATAACGACATCGCCTGGAGGAACAATGGCAGGCTGAGACGTAGCGGGAGCAGACGTAGCAGACGTCGAGGGTGCATCAACGTCGATCGGCTGCGGTCCATCAGTACGTGAAGTTACTTTCTTCGCTTTCTTGCTCGCCACGTCTAATTTCTTTTTCTTTTTCTTCGCAGACTCCACAACGGCGGCTTCGATTAAGTTGTCCTGGGCAGCGGCAGCTTTCGCAGACAGAACACGAACTCGGGTAGTGACAGGGGAGCCAACAGCAGTGGCGCGAACCATGAGGAGAAAAGACCGGCGGAGACCACACACACAAAGAGAGAGAGAGAGAGAGAGAGAGAGAGAGAGAGAGAGAGAGAGTGATGGCACTTAAGAAAACGGCGGATAACCCAGACAACGGCCTTTGGCTTAAGGTACACTTAAAAGATTTATTCATAAATCGCTCGGCTGACGAATTTTAAGCGCCACAGATTGTATCTGAAGACGGGAAGCGAGCGAGCTTTCGGTCAGTAGCCAAAGCAGGCTTGGACATACCCTCCTAATTGACCAACTACCCCTCTTCCTCATTGCCGGCATCCACACCCTCGATTCACAGCTACAATTCAAGACCGACCACTCTCAAATGCGACTGACGAACGCTTGGTGGTGAACAGAATCGTCTCGAACCGCAGCTGAACCCCCCTCATCGTTTCGTCGGCAATTTTGATGCCGTTGGTTGGCTTCTTTCTCAACCTGAACGACTAACAAGAACAAAGCGCGGGCCTCCTTCGTGGCGCACCGAGAGGCGTACGTGTTCGGTCAGCGACGGCATGGGGATTGGGTTGGATTGAGTAACGAGAGCTGGAGTTGCGTAAAGAGAGGGGAGGCGAAAAGCTATAAAGTCGTGCGTGTTTTGACCTCCATTTCTCTCATTCCAACGCTCACCAGCTCACCATCCACACCACCGTTCAAACCATCCACACCACCACCGTTCAAATCAACCGGCCGTCGTATTCCTCCCTCCCCTTCGTTATCAATCGCAATCATCATGGATCCTATCGCCGTCGCCTTCACCAACGCTGAAGTCATCGCCGAATTCAACGAGCGATTCGACGATGCGTTGTTTCGATATCGCCAGTGGTGGCACCCCATCACTCTCCTTTGGATGCGACGACACAACCTCCCCGACTGGCCTTGGTTAGCTGAACACGACAGCCGCAGGCAGAATCTCCAATATGTACGTGACTTTATTTTCTACTGCTTTCTGTTCGACGGACTGACCTTGCGACGCGCAGATGCGAGACTTCGCCCTCCGCTACAACGACCGATCCCCAGGCCATCAGATCCCCATCCTCACCCTCATCCGCTGGGATACCCTCCAAGACATGTGCGAAGCCTTCTTTGACACTTTCCATGTAAGTCTCCTTTGTTTCCTTCGTTACTTTTCATAACCTCCGTCACTTAGGATATGACCACTATTGCTCTTCGTGAGGCTAATGCCTTGTAGATCGAGAGTGCCGATCGTGCCGAGGCTCCGTTCCTGTCGGAAAAAAAAATCGTGTGAAACTCCGAGTCGCAGAATCGGGCTCCCTGAACCCCAAATCTTGGATCACTTTTTAATTTAGTGTTCGGGCCGTAGTTAAGCCTACTTAAAAAGTTCCCACCTCATACTTGTCTCTTTGTCTTGCTACGTAATTTTTGCATGCCCTTTTTTTCTTTGACTCCGTTCCCCCTTCATGCTGCTTGTGTGAAAAAAGAACATCACATTCTCAATACTTGTCATTACATATTTAGAGTATGGAATAATGGAATGATGGATATACTACAGATCTCCGGCACTACTGATTCAAGCACCAAATCAACCTCTAAGCTCAAGATGAATGTTCATTCCTAGTCAAACCCTCCAATGACGGACCCAAGCAGATGTCGGCACCACGTGTAAGCTTGATTGAACGCGAACGGGCGGGCTTCGACGTAGCGGTTGCGCTGGCGCGTCGGTACTTCGCTAGCAGTTGAGTCGAGTCATTGCGATCGGGGCGAGGAGCGAACAAACGATACAGTGATGAGAAAGAACAAACGATACCAGCGCATGCGATAATGAGAGGGAACGGCGAGAGAGACGCACTTGTGATCACGACACTCTACCACCAACAACGCTCTACCACCGACCGTATCCATATCCTAACTCGTCAAGCTTTCCGTCTGTCATCCATCCAGTCTTCACTTCACAGGGTTCCTGGGGTTGTTGAGATCCATAGGTGAGGTGGATTCGGTATGTCGTACGATGTGCTGATCTGAGAACCAGGTGTCGATCGTCGGACGAACGAACGAACGAACGGGATGTGTCTTCGAGGGCGAGTTGCGCGACAAGGAGGAAGGCGAGGAAAGATGGGGTTGAGCATTAGAGAGAATGAGAAGACTTGCTGGTTGTTGAATTCATCGTAGTCAGAGGTGCTTGAGAGGCTCGTCGTAGTCGTACGAGTCGTGTAGGAACGTTCGGTATTAAGAGCCGAAAGCCGCGGTCGCGACCGGTCACGACCGGCCCAACCGGTTGCTGACCAAATCTCGCGTGCTCGAAGCCGGTGACCGAGACCGCCGAAAATTCAAGGCAACTGCAACTGAAGTCCGGTTTTTTTCAGGTCCAGCTGCGGTCCAGCTACCGGTTGCCCTCGGTTGCATGGACTGGACCTTCAATCACTAGTCTCGCCTCATGCCTCTCAATAACCCCACTGGAAATAATCAGTATGGTCCTCCGGGTATGGATCTCACCGACTAGTAAACAAGTGATTGAACTGACGTTGGTCTTGGCATCGCTGCAGTACCAGCAACACCTGAGCTTCGGGATATACTTCAAGACTATGTTAATCGAGGTATCTCTGGCTATGACGATATTCGAGCTGAGCTTGGACGTGAATACCCCGAATATGCGATGGGGTTCGTACCTTCATTTGTGTTTCTTGCCTTCTGATTGATTCTTTTGAGCAGCCGGTCGACTCTAGCAGCTCGGATGAAAGAACTCAATGTCATCACAGCAAGAAAGCGTAACATGCCTATGTCTGCCGAAGAAATCGTCAATGCGGTTGCATTGGAGCTCGCCAACAATCCAACCTGCGGTCGAGGTCCTGCGAATATCCAGGCGTCGTTGAAGGCAAACGGCATTCACGTCCCTCTGTGAGTATTGATCATTGCAAACTTGAGCATCGAACTGACACACTTTTTTGATCGCATTAGAAATGATGTTGAAGACATCATGAAAGAGTTAGCACCGGATGGCTTCGCCATGCGCCATCCCCATAAAGGCCCACCCGTCAAACATACCGGTACTGTGATCGTATTAGGACCCCATCATAAATGGTGTGTGGATGGGCATGAGAAACTCGCACCGATGGGCTATCCGATCTATGGGATTCGTGACGCTTGGGGTAAGATCCTCGGTTATTGGGTGGTCCCCAATGCACGGAACGAGGTTATCATTGAGTATCTGTATCTGTTGACCGTTAAGGAATATGGAGGTATCTAGAGCTTCTTTTTAGCGATCCCTGATTATTACTCACATCTTGTTGTTCATAGGCGTGCCAATAACCGTAACCTCGGACAAAGGAACAGAAACTGGCAATCTTTATGCTCTTCAAACATTGATCCGGTGAGATATTTATTGACAGTGTAAAATCAATACTTACGTTTTTGGCTGTTTTCCAGGGAGGAAGCCGATCCGAGCTTGGATTCTGATGTTGTCCCTGCACATCTCTTCCTTCGAAGTGTGAAGAACATTGTTATCGAAAGATCTTGGAAGGATTGGTTGCGAGAAGGAGGGCGAAACCTGGGACTATTCTTCACCCGAAACTCTGGTGTTGCCGGGTTTGTGCCTGAGAATCCTATTCATCGGTGAGTTTTGCTTATATATTGAAGACGAGACTGACATTGGTGCAGGTGCCTTGCCGATTGGATCTGGGTACCGCTCATTCAACAAGAACTCGATAAGTTTGTGTCACGATACAACTCTCGCAAAATCCGTCGGCAGCCCGAGAAGCATGGACCATCGGGTGCCTCTCATAATCGCACGTTCAACTTCCCGGAGCTATTTGACGGGAAGAGTCAGCTTATTGAGGTCGATCGAAAGGTTATTGATATCTTACTTGCTGATCACGAGGGCCGGGAATTGGTTCGGTTTGTTCCTGAATGGTTTGAGAACATGGCTGACGAGGCTCACAATCATCTTGGAAGTCCGGATATTACTCTAGAGAACGCGTGGGCTATTTTTCCTGAGATGTTGCGTCTGATTCGTGAGTTGCTCAAGCACAATGAAGAACAGAACGCACTGTACGAGTTGGGATAGTTAGGATTAGTATTCAATCATGTATAGCGATCTTTCAAGTCGACAAGTCTAATTTGATTAGTCAAGTTGATGACCGAGATGTCCATTTCAGCGTTCGAGTAATTTAGCAACGCTGGACTTACGATGATTTCTCAGGGCGTAGTGTGATCATTTCAAACCTTTGACAACGCGCGTACGATGCTGGCGGGGGCTATCATTTATAATGCTTATTTTCGATCTGTGATACAACTATCAATCAATCTTAATCAGATTACGAGGTTCGAACTGAGACCTGTTCAACAAACACTCGGGATACTCGTATGCGCTCGGGGTCTGAAGTTACGCCCAGTAGGTCGGCGCGTCCAATGACATCAGCACACGCGTGATGCCGAACTCCCCCTGATCTCCAAAAGCCGATCGGAAGATGCCGAGGCCGAGTTCGGGCGATGCTCTCGTTCATTGAGGGTTGGCACATAAAGTTTTTGACACTTGGGTGGTGTTGAAGATATCCTACAGTATGCTATAGTATAGTCCGAGCCTCAAAACAGGAAAAGTAGGTCACCTTGGGCCGGTGACGTGTTCCGGTCTTCGGCGGACAGACCCTGTTGATAGCCGGGCCTCGCTTGTTTTTGTCCTTGGACTCTATTCTAACGATAATCTTGGGCCGATCCGTCGGCAAAACTTTGACCATCAGTGTCAGTCAAGGATATACACTATAAGCCTTATGCACAATGGATTGAACGCCTCATCAATGAGAATAGTAAGTGTAGGGGATTCTGTGAGCTGAGATGGAATGTTCACCACTAGTGAAAAAAATGACACTTGATAAATCATTTAAATTGTGATCAACGGCCCTCCCCCGCAGATTATCAATATTGCGACATTTACCAGTACTACAAGTGTACTACACTGTCGACGTATGCTGTCACGTGGAGCTCCAATTCGATGCGCGGAAGGAGCCGATGTGAGTTCATCAAGAAGACGATGAAGCTGGGTGATCATCGGAGGAGGTGAGACAATCCATCCAATTGTCACCATGTCGAAATCGATCGAAATCAATGACGGCAGCATTCGCGCCTATGATTCCCCTGCAGCATCCCCAAACAAAGGTTGAGTGATAATGTGGAGGCACCCAGAAGAGTAACTTCTCAGGATCATCGTCAGAATATACCCAACCATTGCTGCGAAATCGAGGGAAGGACTTCCGCAATTCCTTCTCACCGCCAGTTCCCATTTCCTCCGAGTCCTCATCAAAATCGAGATTCCAAACTCGGATACGACCTGGAAAAGATGCTGAAACTACGATCCTATCGTTGTTGGCAAATATTGCTTTTGTTATAGGTCCACTGTGATCCTCTAAAGGGTTGCCAATCAGCTGTCCGGTGGATGAGTTCCATATCCGTATTACGTGGTCGTCTCCAGCTGATAACAGACGCTCGCCGTCTGAAGAGTAAACAAGTGACCAAACGATATCTGATCCATGATTCATTGTGGGATGACCATCACAACGAAGGGTTGCAGCGTCCCAAACATGAATCATACCATCAGCAGATCCGGATGCCACACGAGCCTGATCTTGAGTGATTCCGAGTGCGTAGACATGGCTTCGATGAAATTTCAGGGGTTCCCCAATATTTCGGCCGCTCTCGGTATCCCAGATACGAATGTCTGCATCGTATGACGACGATACGATACGATTATGACCATTTAGAAAGTGCGCGGCGCGTACATCACCCGTGTGTCCGCTTAGAGGTCCTGAGACCAATTTCCTTGTTTCAGTGTCCCAAACACGGAGGACATGATCGTTGCCGCCAGTTACCAAACGTTTTCCGTCTTGACTGAAGGTCAGAAAGCGGATCATGTCGGTATGCCCTGTCATTGGATCTCCTAAAGGAGTTACGGACTCAGCGTCCCAGAGAAGAAGGTCATTGCCATGCAAAGAAGTGGCTATCATCTTCATATCCGGAGAATATGTTAGTCGTTCAACACGACCGATTTTTGTCAGATCCTGACGAGGCGGGATCTCGTCACCAGATTTTAAATCGAAAATTCGAGTAGTCGCATCGGATACTCCTGTCAGAACGTTCATTCCATCGGATGTTGCGTTGAGGATGGAAACAACGAGGGTATCCTTCATTCCCCTTGGTCCAGGATTGACTGCCGCCGATTTGTCCCAGATAGAGATAATCCCGTTGAACGACCCAGTGATAATTTGATCCCCGTTGGGACAAAATTGGAGGAGTGTGATGGCAGAGTCAGAACCCGTCTCGAACTGTCCCAAAAAGGAACATGATCCCACACCCCAAAGGCGAATGGTGTCATCATCCCAACACGATGCAATTATGGACCCGTCGTGTGAAAAATCCAAAGCACACAGGCCCCCTTCACCCCCAAGTGGGTCTCCCACCGGCTCGTTCTTAAGAATGTACCAGAGACCAAGCTTGTGATCCTCTGTCTCCCATCCAAGGTATTGGTCGCCCACTGAGATCGCCATGCAAGAACCCTTAGACGCAAGAGTAGGATGGGATATCCGAGACCATTGAGTGCCATTGTTGACGCGCTCATAGATAATCACTTCTGTTTTGCTGCTGATTGCCATGTGGGTCGCGCCGGGCGAGAAAACTGATTCAACAACTCGATCTCTGTGAAGCTGCTGCACGGAACAAATTTTGATTCCACTCTCGGCAAGGAATCCTCCTATGTATCCTGCTGAAGTGACCGCCCAGAGGACCGTAGAATCGGCAGTGAATGCAATGGAGATCATCGAACTCTGATGCACAAAAACCGGACCCCAGACCAGGGCATGTGATTTTAGCTCATACACGGTGATATCCCCAGTGCCCGAACCTATAGCGAAAAATTGTCCGTCAGGGAATATCACTGCCACATTCTGGATGCGCTGGTCGTTCGGTGCAATTCGGGCAACTGAATGCCCCGTATCAAGATCCCAGAATACGACACTCCCGCTCAAAGAAACAGACACGAGATCATTTCCGTTGCAATGCATCGAGTTGATCCCGTGACTCAGTATGCCACCCCGTGTCCCGAATGAGTGTACAAGAGCGGCGTACTCGGGTTGCTGGCCTGCACGGACACGGAGTGTATTTCCGAACTGGGGTAGGAATTGCTTTGCAATCAGACTGTTCAAGGGGGCAAAAGGCAGTGCAGAGAGGTAAAGATGAGGCGGGCTTGCAGTAATCACATCGCCAAAGGCATTGATAAACTTCTCCGCGTCGAATGCAAATTCAATAAGGGCTTCATCTCTTCCCTGAAACCGAGCTTTAACTTCCACTGTCTGATATAATTTCCGGGACCTACAATAAGCCATTTCCGCAAAGTCTGCATGGCGTTTCGAGCTCTGTGGATTTCGTCGTACAAGCCAAGCAGTTCCAGCCAATGCAGGAAGTGTTGCGTCATGAATGTATGCAAGACAGGGACAAGCTCTTCAGAGAAGGGGACCGTGGTGAGATGATCAAACCAAAATCGTGATGAATATGACAAATGAGGAGCGATGATGATGTCTTTGAGAGGGGGTGCACGTGTATGCGAAGATGGCATATTGGCAATGTTGAGCCTGAGTTCCCTATTCATGCTTGTCAAACACGCTTTTGTGAGACGGGGTTCTTCCTGGGAAGGATCGATATGATAGATTCCACTTCGCTCTGGACTGAACAGAAAATCTCTGAAAGAGGTATGCAGGGCTTGAATAGGGCCTGATTCGGTTGAAACCCCGCCCAAGACAGGTCCCATCCTTTGTACGATGGATTTAACCATGCTTGAGCTCTCTTCATGACTACGGAGAGCAGATAAATCGTTGATACTCAGGGGCTTCCGAGCGCAAAGAATTCGCCCGAGAACAGATCGAAATCGCTCAAGTCGGCGATCATTTTCGGAAAATCGAAAGATATTATCCAATATCGTCTTGTATAGATCACTAAGACCCGCGAGATCCGTGGATGTGAACGTCGGTGTAAGGAGGTTTCGGAGTTGCTCATCAGGACTCCAACCGGGCTCTAGAATATATTCACAAGCCGTAAAGGCCCATTGGAATAAGCCCTCTGATCGCTCAGTCAATTCTGACAGCCACTTTTTATTCGGCCACCCCTCATCCAGCTCAGTGAGCCCACCGAGACGTGCCTCATAATAAACTGTCAAGTCCTGATCCACAGAGCCATGAGACGCAGCTTGGATATCAAGGAGCGTGACGTATTGACTGCGTAGGAACGCGTCTTCGAACTCCTTTTGCGGACGAGAAGTCAAGAGAATGCGAAAGTTTGGAGGCAATTCGGACAGGCGAGTGGATAAATTGTGAAGAAATTCTTGACGAGAATCTAGAGTACCACCGCACTCATCAAGGGCGTCGATGACGATCAAAATGGGACCAATGAACACCACTTCCTTCGCGGGGGCGAGGACGAGTTCTTCAAATTGGCGACGGACGGAGGGTGTGTGTCGAAGGTCAGGAGAATCTTGAATGATTTTTCCGAGAGCAGATTTCCAAGAGTCGCTGACAGCTGCGAGATCTCGGGATATCTTACTGAAGACGCGATCAGCGCGACGCTCGACGGCATGAGATTCGTCGAAGATGAAAGAGGACCAATGCTGGCAGCTTAGGAGATAATGTATTTTCCAGCTAACTGTACATTTTCGGGGTGCATTTTAGCTGGCTATCGAGATAATATATAACTTTAAGACTCTAGTATCCGCACCCACTCTCCCAGATGCATCTCACACCCTGCAATAGATGCATCCAAACCCGAACTCTATCCACTGACCACCCCTTGGATGCACTCCCCGATGCATCCAATCACTACCCACAGATGCATCCGATGGATACAGACCAGCCCAGTGTCCGATTCTTGGATGTTAAGTCGTTAACTTCAAAAAGAGTTTTTGCGAGAATTGAACCCTCAACCGCCATATCAGACTTCTAACGCTTTAGACGAGAGAAGTCTTTTGACTGAGTTGAAGATGTAAGCTAGCGAGCGCATATGAAGACGTCCTCGGCTCGATTTCCGCAAAGAACCGAACGGGTCCCTCGGCCTGGGTTTCGTTCGGCAAAGGGCGATGAGCCAAAGCTGTGGTTCACCCAAGACCACGGTTCAGGAACCGGCAAACAGGAGAAACCCTGATCAAGAAGCGCTAACCGGAAATCTGTCAGGGACGGAATGGACAGTACAGCGGCAGGGTCTGCTCGGCTCTCGATAGCAGTCGGGAGTCTCAGAATGTTATAGGACTCGTAACATACAATGTTGAGTAGTTAGTAGCTGTAAGGGGTCCGGGGCGGAGCCCCGGGAAAGAAACTGAAGAATTGAAACAAAAAAATCAAAGAAAAATGGCGAAAATATGTCTCAGCATCGTTACAAAATAGCCACTCCATCTAAGACATGGAATCGAACTATATAGAGATATGAAAGGTCTAGATATCATCAAGACAGACCGCACAACCGCAGAGAGCTCGTGTTCAACGAACTGCGCGTTGACGAAGCGCCCGTGACCGTGACGTGACAAAATGGTCGTGATCACGGTCAAACCCAGCGGCGAGCAGGGAGGTGACGGGAGGGTGTTCTAGAGGACTGAGAGTGAAGGCAGATGCATCAGCTGGCGGTGGAAATTGTATAGACTGAGTAGATTGAGGAGTTTAGCGGAATACACGATCGCCGAGAATGGTCAGCTCGGGGACGGCGCTTCGCAAAGTATGAACACAAAAAGCCTTTATAGACGCGACAACAAGAGCTTAAGAAGATCGGTTACGATCTAAGTCGACACAATATATCAAATTGATTGTAATAAGAGTGATCTGTGCGTGTCAATCGTGAGGACTCAGAGACACGAGAGACACAAACAAGATGATGTCATTGGACAGCCGCCGTTTTGCAATTTGGAGACTCGTAGACCTATTCCAGTCTTCAGAAATGGTGATATATGGGTATAGAATGTTGTATTCAACATGATACATACATCGGAAAGTCCAAAATAGACTTTTAAAAAAACTTCGTATCGTCCGAGTCTGAAATGTCGACTGCCCGCACTGACGATACATCAACGACATTGAGACAAGGGTCTCTTACATATGCATTACGTTATACTGAATAAATATCTGGAATTACTGGTGCAAAAGTAAGAATCACCAGACATCGAGTACACGAGTGAATGGGTCTTCGAGGCCTCACATGTCTCCGAGCGGAAAAAAAGAAAAGAAAAAGCTTGCCAAGGAATCGAACACGCGTCAAAAGCACTTCTCATGCGGACTGTAAATTGTAGACTAACAACTGAGCTAATCGGTTTGATTCGAAGCCGTCGCTTTCTGTTGATACAACGTGAGCTTGTGCATGACCGCAAAAAATTTAGAACATCGCCTCATTCTATTGTATATGTGATTGACTGTAGTGATCAGTAGAGATTAATACATGATTTCATATTCGTACTCTAGTCGTCTGTAGCTTCTCGAATATATATACATGTTGGGGTCTGAGGTCCGGCAGACGTCCTACATCGTCCTCGTCGTGGAGTACAGCGAGCGCGATAGCCGAGCGACGCGGCGGGAATGGTTCGGGCATCAGCGATGGCAACACTGCCGATGAGAAGCGTCGGTGCCAATGCCTGCGCCGTCGGGATGAACCGTCGAGGAACCCACCGACGCTTCTCTCACTGCTTCTGCCGATGCTCAGGGCTACGCTCGGCAATGACGAGCACGAGATCTCATCCTATTCTGCATCTCCTACCCTATTTTAGATATTATCCTATCCCCGTTCATCCATCCATTCTCTCGACCCGATACATCTGGGGTATATGATACCGTATATCCGCTTTCTTTTTGCTCAAGTCGTATCCCATCCTCATCCCCTGATATACCTGCCAACCCTCTCAAGCTAGATACATGCTAGCCTGGCTATTATCTACCTCGAACATAGGTCAGTACCCGGGCTATTATGTACATACTTAGTTACCATGCCTGAGAGGACCCCAGTCGCTTCCCGGTGTGAAACAGATTTGCGATAGTGTGCGCCACAGCAGACTTCCCTGATCCTGCGAACCCTTTCATCCAGAAAAGGGACGCCCCCTCCGCCTGATCAGGCTCGATGACCCACTGAGTGATAGTTTCGATGATCTCCGTTCGAGTGCCCGGAAAACACGCTTTCTCTGGTAGAAAGCTGGCATCGCCGACGTACTGCATGTCGTTAAAATTAATGTCGAGTGCTAGCATAATGGAAGGGGTCAAAATATTGTGGCATCTGATCATGTTTGCGCCGTACCAATGTTTTTGGTCAACTTGATCGTCTGTAGCACTACTATCTCGGTTTGCACAGAGCCACGTAGCTGAACCGCAGACTTAAGCTCAGAGAAGCATGATTCGAATCCCTTAATGACACCGTCCGCTTCGCCTAAAATATTGGCCAAGGTTCGACCGCCTATGTGAGAACGTTAGCACCGAGCAATTTCCTCCATGAAAGCTAGGACGCACCGAATGACTTATTCTTTGCATAGTCAACAATGAAATGACCGCATTCCGTTGTCTGGATTGCCAACTTCTCCAACACCTTCCGCTGAGATTCGACCTGGAAAAGCTCCTCCGATTCGATGACAAAGGCATATGTATCATCCATAACGTCGATCAGGTGAATCAATGCGCCATCACGCTGCTTCTGAGCTTGAAAGATCTAAAGGATGTCTGGACTGAGCACATGACAGTACGCAATAGACGGTAAAGAATGGCACCTTATAGCCAGCAGATATAACGCTCCATGCAATCTTCGCGTACGGATGAACCTAGAGAAGTCGACAATCAGTTTCAAACATTAGATCACATAATGGAATGATACCTCGGAGATGTTATCAACAAGCTTCACAAATTTCTCTAGCTTATCGAGGAATGGCATAACATTCGCTGTGGCCGCCGTTATGGTGGACTGTATTTTGACGGCAGTGGCTAGATCCTTCGATGTCTGGTCCAATAGAATAGGAGACTTCTGCACCCCTTGCCATTCCGCTTTACCAGCCTGCGTAGCTGAGCTCATTATCTGGTTCTGCGTCTTGAACGCTATCTTGAATAAAATCTCTGGCGGATTCTTGACTGCCGAGGATCTATTGGGTATCTTTAGTACCCTCCTTGTGGAGCCTGATTTATCGTCAGGTGATAGCATCACAAGAGATGAAAACCTGTAACACACCGTTTGTTCCGGCGCTTGCAATCAATTTCTCAACATCGTCTCCCATTTCGCCTACTAGCTCATCTCTCCCCAGGGAATGATGGACATAGACTTTGATTCCAATTGATGTTGATGTTGAATCGCTGAAAGGAATGCTTCCAATCAGATTTTGATCACTGTCGCGATACATCGCGCTCACAAACTGAATTCTTGATCCCAAATGGGCTGAGCATCGCGCTTGGATACTTCGGAAACTTTCTTCTCTGTGCCACACTCCAAAATGAGGCTGAATCGATTCGCGGCCTTGAGCAGTCCATGAGCTTTCGGGAAATTGAACCCGCGTATCTCTGTCTCCGTGTGATTGTAAGCGCCGAAGACCGATCGAGATAATATGCTGACCCCACCTGATATCTGTATCTGTTTTCGAGATGCATTGTCTCTGTGAATGATAATTAGAGTTCCGAGGATCTTCTCTTCAACGTGGAACTGACTCTGCAATCTTTGGGTTCATCTTCAGTATGTTGTAGTAGGACAAGTGGAGTTGAGTTGATAGGGGGACTTGACAGTCACCCAGCGATTGCAATCCTAATTATAGGATGGGACCCGGAAGCAGATCGTAGCCGGAGAGTAAAGACACAATGTCCGAGAGCCGCAGTACCTCGATGCAAAGCTCACAAGCGCCCAGAAAACCAATTTGAACGTCAACTCTGGATATAGTCATCCATCATGGTCGTGTATAGGTCGTACTGAAGAAGACGCGTTGAGATTCCACCAGATTTCTCAACTGCACTCTCTTTTCGCTTGACATTACTTCTGACTCGACCGTTTTGTTCCAGGGAGCAAGCCGAAGTCGAGGAACCTTTTCCCTGTGCCTGGATGGCCCGGCAAACGATTTCTAATCTACTGCATCAGAATGAGGGGGTCACAAAGAAACAAAGAAACACTGACGAAATCAGGCTATGGAGGAGGAAATTTTGACGCATCTGAATAATAGCGAACGAGATAGCTTCCAGATGGATATCACCGCCAATTATTGGACCAGTAGCAAGGATAGAGGAGTCGAACTCCGTGCACGTAATCTGTATGACACGGACTGTCCAGGCAAACATTCCGAGTCAGGATTTTGCCGGTCAAGAGCGTTCGGTCCCACAGGTACAGGAACATATGCAACGGCCGCTTGTCGTGAAACAAAGACGGTTGAAAAGGGACCGCGAACTCTGACAATCAATCCTAGAAGCGCTAACAAAGTCATGAACCAGACCCAGCCAGATATCTCGTCCTCGCCCAGAGTCGGCCCGAGAATAAATGAAGTGATTGACAAGCAGACGAGACGATCTTTTCAAGGCGCATAGTACAGGATTAAGATGCAATAACATTCGATGAATCATGGACTTAGCAGCTTGAAGCATGGCTCGCGACCTTGTAATACCCCTGTCGCAGGGCGTCGGTGGGTTGAGCGCTCGTCACGGCCGTTTGCTTCGATTCCCATTGATTGTTGGCCGTGGGATTTCCCAGTGGCGGCAGAAGCGTCGGATTTTCGGAGATTACATCCGTGCGCCGTCCCGGCAACTTGATGCTTTCAGGCTGAGTTCCCAACGCTTACTATGATCTTTCGATCAAGCAACAGTGCAGCGCAATTAATCGTCCTTTCTTATGCCCAACAAATTTCGCGGTCCGATAGAAGACATCATAAGAATCGCTTGTATGACATACAGCCGAAGTAGAGCTTAACTTCCCGCACATATAAGCCATCCAATTGAACGCTGAACGATACTTTCGGATAACAGAAGCAACCTTTGTATTCCATCAGTCCTTTCAACAGGGGAGGTCAGAGTAGATTCGTTTCGCCGTTTCATAATAGCGACAGCATCTGGTCGGTCCAATCCAGTCCCAGCATTTGGCCCGACACATAGATTTGAACTTGGTAATAGCACTCCAAGGTTTCGTTCAAAAAATCTCTCCCACACCTGCTTATCAGTTGTAATTTTTCAGATATGCTGTCCGGGTCAACAGAGGATCATCTGAACAATTTGTCTGTCGCCGTGGGATTATACCCACTTGAAGTGGTGCGAAAGGCGGGGATCAAAAGAAAGGGGATTCTTCCGTGCGATAAGATGAGTGTCAATGAATGCGCCAATCATCTAGCTGAGATACAAACATGAGAGCTTTTGAAAACGTCTTAGAAAGGCTAGAAATCCGGCCACCGCGGTTACTATTTTGCGCAGGTTGACATGATTGACTGCTCGACTGTGGAGCTCTAAATGATAGTATGGGATTGAGGCTCCAGGTGACCGACAGGACAAGAAAATTGATTAAAACATCGGTCGTCGACGAGGTGTTGGAATGTGCGATATTCGGGGAATACCGTGCGACCGCAAAGGGGGACCCTAGCGCCATTACATAAGCATGCTTTGGCTAACGCCCCCACCCCGTCTTGGACGTTCTCCTGAACGCTCTGGACATCATCGCAATGCTGTCCTAGTTGCAGATACTCATCAGTATCTTAGGATATCCAGGAGACTCGATGTATATTGAAGTTGCTGTCTGATGAATACCAAATCCATTGTGCGGTCGGTCAGTCAATTCACAATTTCACACCTTGATCTCATCGTGGCATGCTGAACACGGCAATATAGAAGTCTTCGTATCAGGATGGCTCTCTCAAGTCTCAGAATGGACGGTCACTTTTATGTGGCACATGGGCAGCTTGACGACGTGTCCTATCTACATTACAAGCACTTTGGACGCTGCTGCACCCCGCTTTCTAACACCAGAAGCTCACGACCCCGCATGCCGAACCGTCAGCATATAGTCCATTTCTGCATATCTCGCTCTCACCCACTCCCGACGTCCATGTGGACAACGAAACGTTCGCAAAGGCATCCCGCACTTCCGCTCACCTACTAAAACGGCTTAAGACGAATGGTGAATCAGCCGCGGACTCACGTTCGTCAGGAATCAAGCTAGTGGTTGTGAAGCCAACATGCTTTGCATCTCCTTCACTCGCATCGTCAACCTTCTTCTTCTCCTCTCCGCAGCCAATGTTCTAGCTGGTCCTCTCGCATCTCGAGGCCCAAGAATAGTGCACGAGAAACGATCTCCTCATGCCGCTGCGACATGGCAGAAGCACCGTCGTGTTGATGCTCGTACACCTGTGCCGATCCGTGTAGGCCTTAAACAGCGTAATATTCATGAGATCGAGGATCTCTTGTACTCGGTCTCAGATCCTGAGTCGCCGAAGTACGGTCAACATTGGGAGTACCATGAGATCGCGCAGCATTTCGCTCCTGAAGATGAAACTATCGCGGCTGTCAAGGAATGGCTGGCTGAAGAAGGTTTCGGTCCTGAACGTGTTCGCTTGACGAGCACCAAGGGATGGATCGAGATCGACGCCACTTTCGGTGAAGCGGAAAGACTCCTGGATACCGAGTATCATGTCTACCGCCACGACGATGGATCAGAGCATGTCGGTTCGTACCCTTCACAATTTATGTTCTATCTAATCTTGACCAATTCAATGTAGGCTGTGACGAGTACTCAGTCCCCGCTCATGTCAGACATCATGTCGATCTCGTAACCCCCACTGTCAACGTCATGCGCAAACGAACATCCTCCGACAACCCCCGCCGCTCATTGTCAAAGGGTGGCATCGTCCGCGGTCCCAAGACCAACGGCAAGAAAGTCGCAGCAGCAGCCCTTCCTACCGATCTTTCGACTTGTGACACGATGATCACTCCCGATTGTCTTCGCGCTCTGTATAATATCAACATGAGCCCGACCGAGACTGCTGTCAACACTTTTGCTATCGGTATGTGGCCTCCTCTGTATAAATTGGTCTCGCCTGAATGACCTGTTCCATAGTCGAATTCACTCCTCAGAGCTATGTTCAGTCCGACTTGAACATGTTCTTCGCCAATTTCTCGCCTTCTCAAGTCGGAACTACACCGATCCTTGTGTCGATCGATGGAGGTGTGTTCCCAAGACCTGTATCGATACTCTAAATTACTGATATCGGACCGGTTAGGCGAACCGACCGCAACGGTTGAGAATTCTTTCGACATCAACGGAGAGTCGGATCTTGACTTTGTGCATCAGGAAATTGGGTGAGTGCTTCAAAGCATATTGAAGTACTTTGAAGTGTGTGAAAGCACCAAAGCGCTGAAGCTAGACCCCCAATTTTGGAGACATTCGGAGCACTTTGAAGACACCCGCGTGGCTTTGTCACACTTTGAAGCGCTCTCATATGCTTCACAAAAACGGCTTTGCTTTACAGTATCGCAGATTTTACTCGTAGCTTTGGTATTTCTGGTTCAAATATCCGAATATATTAGACATTTGAATACAATTTTCGGTGCATCAACATTCACAGCCTTATTTCTGCTTATCATCCACAGCATAATCCTCTTCCTCAAATCCATCATCCAGAACAATGTTGATATCTTCCATCCTTGCTGCAATCCTGGAGAGGTTGTGAACATGCCGGATCATAATATACGAAGACGAACACTTACCGACCGTTCTCATACAACTCCATTTGAATCTCAGCCAATCGGGCCTTGCGTTCCGGACCTGAATCAGCAAATTCCTCAAGGCGCTTGCAATGCTTGAGGTACTTTTCGCGATAGTTATCTGCAGAGAAGTCGAGGTGTTTGCGGGAACCTAGGGCCCATTCATCAACGCAATTCTCGATCTGAAAGGTGCCCCAGTTTAGCGAAAGATGGATGCGGAAGATGTGGAATTTGCTTACAACGGTACAAGCGAGGGCGATGGCAGGAAGTGGAACGGGCTTGAACAGCATAGGAAATTGTGCTGCAATAACATTTTTCTTGTGGCCGCTAAAGAAGGCGCGAGTGATGAGGAGTGTGATGAGCTCGTTCCGGAACATGCCCTTCCCGCTTCCTGGCACGTTGATGGTAGGCGGAGTCTACGGTGATCGAAGCAACGAGAGTCAGCAACAAGTAGCAAGGCAAAACGATACATACCTCCCACAGATAACCGTGCTTGTTGTAGAGCGTAGCAGCGATGTCCTTATTTGCTTGCGTGTATTGCTCTCCGGTCTTCAGACCAAATGTTGCGGCGAACGCGAGACCACAGGCCGTCTTCATGACTGTCCGGAGCTGGGTTTGCGCTTGGTAAATCTGAAATGATAGTGTCACAGATTGAAGTATAGGCTGAATGGAGATAGGACCGACCACAAAGATCATATTTTCGTCGAGGGCGATGTTTTTCCCGTAGTATCGTAGTGCATCATCGAAGCACTCGGTGGCCATGATTGAAGGCTCCTCGGGGTCACTCAAGAAGCCCTTCTCGTGGCCCATTCTTGCCTTGAATAATACAATCGCCCGGCTCATACATCTCAGAGTCTCGCCAGTGTAGTCTTCGAGCTTTGCTTTTTCACGGGGCTTCGCTTGTGACTGCTTGGCGGCTTTCTTGACAGGGGCGTCTTCATCAGAGGTATGGGCGCCTTCGGAGTCTTCAGGATCGGCGTTGCGATGACGTTTGCGAGAGAGCGGCGACGAGAGGGGGGAGCTAGTGCCGGTGGTACCACGGGAACGGCGGTGGCTGGGACTGCGAGCGAATGGAGATCTCTTGCCTTTGTTGCGATGCAGGTTGTCGGGGTGACGGTATATAAGCCGAGCTGTGTTTGGCAAATGAGTCGAAGTATTGTGAAAGGTAAAAGTCTGAAGCTTACATTTCTTGGGTGAAATACGGCGACGCTCCGGTGAATTGATCTTTCCCGATTGACCTGTGATGTATATAATGAGCATGTGTTTGTCATTGTAACATTATCTCACCTATCCTCTTGCGAAGCGTCTCAGTGTAGGCCACAGAGGCTTGCGTGCGGAGATCCTTCGCGGTTTGGGGGCGGGGGCTGTCAGCGAGAGAGGTGCTGGTGGACGCATGCTGTGAGAGGATCGTGATTAGGTAAGTAGCAACAGAGACCTCATTCCTACCTGAGGCGCCGCCGCCGTGGGAGTGGGGACATAAGCCGGGGCGGTATCCTCTTCGGTGTGACTACCGGACAGTTCATCTGCTTCTTGAGTCCCTTTACCATGTGATGAAGAGCGACGAGGTGTCTTCTTGGAGTTTTGAGCTTTGAGGGCCCGTGCGGCGTTGATGGCGGCTTGAGTAGAGCGAGCGGACTCCTTCTTTTTTTTGGGCTGCGAGGCACGCTTGTTCGCTTTTTGGACTTCTTTATCTAGTTTAGGATAGTCAGTATTGGCAACAGTGGAACAAGTGCGGTGATCACCGTATTGATTGGTTTTGTCCGTGCGCTTCTGGAGACGCCGAGGCGGTTCTTCCCCTTCACTCTCACCATGCGACGGCGAGTCAAAGATGGTCGTTACATCGTTGCGATTGCGTTCAGGGCTCTCGAAAGCGTCCCCGTCCTCGGATAGTACAGGCTGACGATGGCGGCCCATTGAAGTTTTCTTGAAGGGAGAGACCCAGAAGAGCAAAGGAAGGGGCGGGGCTTGAAAAAAATGAACATTGCAGCTGTACAGTTGGTTCAGTCCCGTGACTTGATCTGTTCTCACGCGGGACTTAGCAGGATTTTCAAATCGAAGGACGGCTCACCAATCTGCAAATGCCTTCCTGCCCGTATTGTCGAAAAGATGTGGCCACATCTCGAGGTCTTCGTCAACACATTAATATGTCGTACGGTTGCACCCAGGCCTCGCAAGCAGTGATGGCAGAAAGGATCCGCAATTTGCGACCCATTTCGTACGACGATCCAGACCAGGAGCCGTGGTTGGATGATGTAGGAGGCGACAACCTCGATGTAAACACTATGGTGTACGAAGAAGCTGGTGAGCGTCTCTCAGGGACCGAGTCATTCGGTTACTCACCGTCTGGGACAGACTTTCCTTATCCATCGCCTGCACCGTCACCGCCACGAGAATTCCCACCCAGCCCAGTGCCCCTCGATGGGGCTGCGAACCCACCAATTGTCCTCGCAGCTCAGGATCATCCATGGCCATCACACCCTTCCTACGCAGCCACTGTTGAGGATGATGTTGAAGATTTCCCGCAACCCGCAGGCCTCTCAGAAGGGACCCGACCGTTGGTGTTTGAGAGTCAACGCCGAGCCGACCTTAAATCCCACACTTCGAGATATAGCCCCTTCAACACCAAGGCTGACTGGGAACTGGCGGAATGGCTAATGAGATCTGGAATGTCGCAGAAGGCGCGAGATGAATTTATGAAGTTAGAAACGGTACGATCGCTTACCCACCTATGCATCATGCGACGTCCAGATTGACTAGTCTTCAGATGCGGGAGAGCGGCGCGGTTCCCTGGGCCAACAATCAAGCCTTCCTTCGCAAAGTAGATGCGCTGCCGAAGGGCCCAGGCTGGGAGTGCGAGAGCTGGACAGTCATCGGCGATGAGATGGAAGAAGAGGGCGAGGTCATTCAGGGCTCGGAAGATGTGGAGTTGTGGAAGAGAGATCCTGTGGAGTGTATTCGAGAGTTGATGGGCAACCC
Organism: Sistotremastrum suecicum HHB10207 ss-3; assembly: GCA_001632355.1. Lineage (NCBI taxonomy): Eukaryota > Fungi > Basidiomycota > Agaricomycetes > Sistotremastrales > Sistotremastraceae > Sistotremastrum > Sistotremastrum suecicum. The sequence goes on along the minus strand of KV428034.1, from coordinate 3,495 downwards.
AGCATTCCGCGACTCAATGAAATACAAGCCCGAGAGGCGATTTCGTGGTACGGGGAGACAGTGTCGTGTGTATCATGAGATGTGGACTGGAGATGCATGGTGGGAGATGCAGGTGAGCAACTATTCAGTCTGAAGGCAATGGGACACGCACCAAATTCGTACATCAGAAAAAAATCCCCACAGGACACACCGTTGCCCCCGTCATCCTCGCATCGGACAAAACCCAGCTGACCCACTTCTCGGGGAACAAGTCAGCATGGCCTGTATATTTAACACTCGGCAATATAGCTAAACACGTTCGTCGTAAGCCCTCAAGACACGCCACCGTATTGATTGGGTACCTACCTGTGCCCAAACTCTCCTGCTTCTCCACCCCAGAGCGCCGTTCAATCGAAGGCTGGCGGCTGTTCCATCAATGCATGACCAAGCTTCTTGAGCCTCTCATCGAAGCAGGCCGAGATGGCGTCGAGATCGTATGTGCCGACCGTCACGTCCGACGCGTCCATCCCATCCTCGCATCCTACGTTGCCGACTTCCCTGAGCAGTGTTTAATAGCTGGAATCAAAAACACTCACTGCCCCGTCTGCTATATCGACCCATCAGACCGTGGAGGAGAAGACAAAGCCGAACCTCGCTCGCAGGACGAGGCTACCGCGTTGCTGTCGTCGTGGTGGGAGCACGGACTCTCGGCAAACCCTGAGCAGCTCGGCTACAAGAAAATCTGGCCGTTCTGGGTCAATCTCCCTCATCACAATATATTTGAATGCTTCACTCCCGATATTCTTCATCAACTGCACAAAGGCAACTTCAAAGACCATTTGGTCAAATGGTGCTTGGCTTTGGCGAAAGAAGGCGACATTGATCAGCGGTTCAAGGCCATGACTCCATATAGCAGCCTACGACACTTCGCAGATGGAATTAGCAAAGTGAAGCAGTGGACGGGAACCGAGTACAAAAATATGGAGAAAATTTTCCTCGGAGTCATCGCTGATCTACTCCCTCCCAAAGCCGTCAAAGCGACGCAAGCTCTTCTCGACTTCATTCACTACGCTCGATATCCCATTCACACCACCGACTCGCTCGCTCGTATGGAATCTGCACTTACGGACTATCATGAGCTGAAGCAGATCTTCTTTGATGAAGGCGCCTGCGACAGCTTCCTTATTCCAAAACTCCACGCCATGTCCCACTACATCGATATGATCAAAGCCAAAGGAACTGCCGACGGATACAACACTGAATCGCCCGAGCGTCTTCACATCGACTTCGCCAAACTGGCTTATCGAGCATCCAATCGGGTCAACCCTACAAAGCAGATGTCGATCTGGTTACAGCGTCAAGAAGCAATGAACAAGAAACGATCATACGTATCTTGGGTGGAAGCATTATACACTCAACGGCGCCGGCAGCGACGAGAACAAGTGGAGGTCATTGAGGACGAGGTCATTGCTGCATCAGTGAGCCAGAATTCCCACAGAGACGGTAATCCTCGCCACATCCTCACCGCCTCTTCATCCAAATCCACAATCACCGAGATCGCCACCACCCACGGTGCGCCAGAATTACACACAGCCCTCAAATCTTTTCTCTCACTCCACATCTCGCCCCTAATCGTATCGCAAATTCACTCAACCGATCACATTTCTGTTTGGTTTCGCACCCGCATCGACCTATCCCTTCCTTCCGACATCCTCTACGACGCATCCACAGACGGTCCGGACATAATAGAAGCTCATCCAGCAAAACCACGGACCAAATGGACAAAGAGCAAGGCGGCAAGATATGATACTGCACTGCTGTATCGATATCCTGAGGAAGTGGGGCTGGAACGTAAGTCTTCAGTGCGTTATTAGGTCGGAAAATTGCTTACCTCGAGCAGGATATCAAGCATGTCGAGTCCGCGCCATCTTCACGCTACCTCGCAAATTTCAACAAGTATACCCTCCAATTCCCCTTGCCTACGTGGAATTGTACGAGAAGTTTCGAACGAACGCCGAGATTAACACCGGAATGTGGACTACGAAGCGATTGAAGAGGGCCGGTACAGTTGTGCACGAGGTGGTTCCATTGGGATCTATTCACATGTCATGTCATCTCATACCCCGCTTTGGATCTCATACCTGGCGTGCTTTGACAAAGGATACAGCCTTGGACCGTACGACACAATTTTTCCTCAATACCTATGCCTCGCTTCGCATGTTCAGTCTAATTGATCATTTTGTCCTAGTTGAAAATACTTAATATTATATGCTGTATCGATGAATTATTGTTTGTATGTATCTCAATTACACAATCCGACATCCTCGACTCAATCGGAAGACCCTTTTGCTCGGACATCATCATTCTTTGCTACTTCGCAAGACCTCGGATTCAGAGCACTTTATCACGCTTCATAGTCCATTATGAGGCTTCAGATTGCTTCGACGTGCTTCGAAGAACGGTGAAGTTCTCCAAAGCCACCTGCCCTCTTTGAAGACACCCCCCGGCTTTGAAGCCGAAGGCATTTTGCTGATGTGAGTCTGGAATTACGGGGTATATGAACTGCTAGCTGATGCCGTCATACATAGGAATACGCATTTGCGTTGACGAATCCTCAGCCTATCCAGCTCTATCAAGCCGGTGACGCTGTAGAGGGTGCTTCCTTCAACAACTACTTGGATGCCATCGATGGAACTTTCGTGCGTTCCTTCTTCCCCACAGTCTCTCCGTCGACTAATGACCTATTTTCACTAGTGTACATTCCAAGGAGGGTTCGTACCCCGTCTCAAAGCTCTCTCTCTCTCTCACATATAACTTCAGCGACAACCCCCAATTCGACGGCATATACCCCGACACCGCCCGCGGCGGCTTCAAAGGTGCCGAATCATGCGGCATAGTAAAACCCGCCAACGTCATTTCCGTTTCATACGGCGGAGACGAAGCTGCCGTCACCGCTGCATATTTCCAAAGAGAATGTACGGAATATGCGAAACTTGGTATGGCGGGTGTTTCGGTGTTTTATAGTTCGGGGGATAATGGTGTTGCTGGGAATGGGGGGGAATGTTTGACGACGAGGAATCAGGAGAGTACGCGTGGGACGAGGTTTAATCCTGGATTCCCTGGTACGTTCTTCCTGAAAGAGTAGCTACGGAGGGTGCTGATGCGATGTGATGCGATAGTCAGCTGCCCGTTCATCACTGCTGTCGGCGCCACCCAAGTCGATCCCGGTAACGCGGTGACAGCTCCTGAAGGCGCCTGTGAACAAGTCATCTTCTCAGGCGGAGGCTTCTCCAACGTCTTCGGTACGTCCCTCCTTCACTTTCACATTTCGAGTGATAAACGCTAATGCAAATGCGAAGGTATCCCAAGCTATCAATCATCAGCCGTCGCATCTTTCTTCGCGAACCACCCACCTCCATTCACAGCGGCTCAATTCAACAATTCAAAGACCTCACGTGGATATCCCGATCTTTCCGCAAAGTACGTCTTCTCCCTTTCTCCCCCCTCCCCCTCCCC